>CM017559.1:33983811-34211311 GCA_007844125.1 Sinonovacula constricta
GTCACTAGATCAAAACTTAGAAAGAGCATGTGAACACACTAGAGGCTAGATCATAGCCCAATCTTTACCAAACTTTATCAGATTGTTTGTCTGCATAAAATCTTGGATGAGTATATTATTGGGTCACGTGGGGTCAAAAAGTAGGTCACTAGGTCAGATTTTAGGAAAAACTTGTGAACACACTAGAGGCAACATTTATAGCCCAATCTTAACCAAACTTGGCCAGAATGTTTGCCAGTATGAAATCTTACATATGTTTTGAAGTGGGTCATGTGGATTCAGTAGGTTACTTGGTAAAATTCTAGAAAATGTTATCAACCCAGTGGTCACACTAATGGTCCAATCTTTACCAAACATTTCTAAGGTAAATAACTCTTTTGTCATCAGGTGAGCGATTAAGGGCCATCATGGCCCTCTTGTTACATCTACTAACACATTTAAGGTCGTTATTGTCGATGTTCAGCTAATTATTGGTGGAGGAAGACCCCAGACTTATATCTGGGTTAAAGCACCAGCGCACCGCAGGTAAGCTGGAAAACCTCCCCTCAATCGCACCCTGACTGGAAGTTTCAAGTCACTCTAACCGCTCGGCCATTGGCACCCGCCTTATCGCAGTGTTTCTTCCCAGATTGATGACTTAAAACAAGTGCAGCTAGAAACATCACATAATTTAAAATTATCACTATAGTATGATTTAGATAAAAGAAGCACAACAGCCTGCACATAATATCTGTAAAATTTTTCTTAAAATAGCTCAGAAATTGTGCTGATTTATATAATAGTGGCTAGAATCAAAGCTTAATTCCTATAACTGTGAAAACTGTAGCACCTACATAGATGTGAACTGTTATAATAAAAAAATAGATAATAATAGAAGTAATTTTTTGAAGTTCCTGTCCTGCAAAAAACAGATTAGTTCTTAACCTTTTACAACAAGCATTGATCAGGTTTAGGCTAGTTGTGTAGATCCAGATCAACCAGTCCAAATGGTCAAGGGGTCACATCTCGTACTTGGAGGCAAGTAGTGTAGATGCAGATCAGCCAGTCCCCATGGTCCCTGGCTTGCATCTCGTACTTGGAGGCAAGTAGTGTAGATGCAGATCAGCCAGTCCCCATGGTCCCTGGCTTGCATCTCGTACTTGGAGGCAAGTAGTGTAGATGCAGATCAGCCAGTCCCCATGGTCCCTGGCTTGCATCTCGTACTTGGAGGCTAGTAGTGTAGATGCAGATCAGCCAGTCCCCATGGTCCCTGGCTTGCATCTCGTACTTGGAGGCAAGTAGTGTAGATGCAGATCAGCCAGTCCCCATGGTCCCTGGCTTGCATCTCGTACTTGGAGGCAAGTAGTGTAGATGCAGATCAGCCAGTCCCCATGGTCCCTGGCTTGCATCTCGTACTTGGAGGCTAGTAGTGTAGATGCAGATCAGCCAGTCCCCATGGTCCCTGGCTTGCATCTCGTACTTGGAGGCAAGTAGTGTAGATCCAGATCAACTGTTCCAAATGGTCCCTGGCTTGCATCTCGTACTTGGAGGCAAGTAGTGTAGATGCAGATCAGCCAGTCCCCATGGTCCCTGGCTTGCATCTCGTACTTGGAGGCAAGTAGTGTAGATCCAGATCAACTGTTCCAAATGGTCCCTGGCTTGCATCTCGGACTTGGAGGCAAGTAGTGTAGATGCAGATCAGCCAGTCCCCATGGTCCCTGGCTTGCATCTCGTACTTGGAGGCAAGTAGTGTAGATGCAGATCAGCCAGTCCCCATGGTCCCTGGCTTGCATCTCCTACTTGGAGGCTAGTAGTGTAGATCCAGATCAGCCAGTCCCCATGGTCCCTAGCTTGCATCTCGTACTTGGAGGCAAGTAGTGTAGATGCAGATCAGCCAGTCCCCATGGTCCCTGGCTTGCATCTCGTACTTGGAGGCAAGTAGTGTAGATGCAGATCAGCCAGTCCCCATGGTCCCTGGCTTGCATCTCGTACTTGGAGGCAAGTAGTGTAGATGCAGATCAACAAGTTCCCATGTTTGATTGATTATGTCTCGGACTTTGGGGTCTATAGTGTAGATCCAGATCAACCAGTCCAAATGGTCAAGGGGTCACATCTTGGACTTGGAGGCAAGTAGTGTAGATCCAGATCAACTGTTCCACACTGGAAGCAACTTTATACCTGCTTCAGGTAGACACCGTCTCCAGATAACTAAATACTGTTGAGGGTCGATAAACTTAATAAACAATATTTACTGCCAAGACTTTTATCAATAAATGTAGATACATGTGCCTAAAATTGTCAAGTAGTTAAATTTTGTAGTGGGATAAATATAAAGTAGTAGTAGTTTGGTAAACAAAATGTTTTCATGTCTGTTTCCCTCTGTAATCAACACTTTGTCAGTACTTGGAGAACTTTTTAATTGTCTCTGGATAGGTCCTCAGGGATAGGTGGCTGGAAAATATCAATTAATACAATTTGCCAAAATCACTAGAAACTTGGGAACACGACAAGATTTGTTGCAAGTGATAGATGGATATTGTTGATAGGGGCTTCAGGTTCTCTCATTGATGTTATTAAGAAAGGCTACAGAACGGTTCCTGTTTATTTATTTATTTACGGTCCAGAATCTGTGGATATCTGCAATAAAATGTTGGAATTGTAGATTTTGGGGGAATTGGAATTGGAATGTTTTATTATTATTCCAGCAGAATTGGTTTTGTTTTATGGCAAAAGAACTTTGGTTAGATTTTGGAAAGGATGTTGTTTTGGTTTTATTTGGCGGCATATTTTATAAATATCAGACTTGACAAATTAGAGAAAATATTTCCATTAGTAATTAGGTTTTAATTTTTCAGAGTTTCAAAGTGAGACCTCTATTTTCCAGGATAAGATTTGTTTTCAAGGTTTAAGGCTAAGTGTACAATATACAGATTCCTGCACCCAGAGCTTTTGGTAACAGACATTCTGACACGATCAACTAAAGACACTATATAAACATAGAAAGATTGAACTGTGCATTATTTCTAGATATGTGCACAGATTTGCTGCTGAACTTTTTTTGGCTGTTGAAATAAGTGCCCCTGTGTAAGTGAAACGTTATCTGCTGTCCATTTATTTGAGTTGCTTACTTATTTTATGATAACAGAAACCATTAATGATAGGAAACTATTGTATATAATAAACATTATTTTAATCAAAGTTGTTTTATTTTTTTAAATAAAATTTGTTAAATAAACTGTTTTTCCAAAGCAGCATGTAAAGTATATGGAACAGCCAAAAATTGTAGTGCGTAACTGGTGCATGTTGTCAAGGGAATAAATAGAACAATGTCCATCTTTATAAATCAATGCATTTGTGTTCCATTTAACACTTCGAAGTCAACATGTTAGAATAGAAATAGATTTTGCATGTGCATGATAAATGTCATAATAATGCACTGTTTTGTTCAGATGCTTTGTAAATAACCATGAAAGAGGTATTGGGATTTGTCGGCATTTTTGCCGATACTGTGTAGCGACAATTCTATCATTATAGCACAGGGACACTTATGAGGTGCCCAGAGACTGAACCCAGCCGGTCCATTTTACTGACACCGACGAGTTAAGCGTAATGCTGTCCCCTTAGACTAGAGTGTTAGGAGGGAAGCCAGTACTACCAACTTTAAAGTCTTTGGTTTGGCCCGGCAGGGGTTCAAACCCGCGACCTCACAATCTGCAAGCCAACGCTCTACCACTTGAGTTATTGCGGCCGGTCAACCATGAAAGACTCTGCTCATCATGATTAGTTTACTGCACGTCTGGTCGCAACACTGTGCTTAATTTTGCAATATATATCATGCAATACTAAAATCTATTTTGTAAATATACCTTTTGCTAGATCTTATTTCTTCCCCAACTCTAAAATGTAAAGGTGCATGCTCACTGGTAATTATATATTATAAAGGGATAATTAAACAAAATCAATAGATTTTTTTTGTTGAAGAATATTGGGACATTTCACATTGTGTTGTTTTTTTTTGGTCATTATATGGATCTAATTTCCCCTGCATGTGCTATAATTAAACTGACCACAAAAATCGGAGGTGTTGTATTCATCTATCTTCAGTCTCCTTATCTCTTCAGGATTGTTTAATTAAAAGACATCTTTGTCCCAGGTTTCCTGATTTATCACTAAAACATCTGCAGTTTAATGAAGTGTTTTGGGATTTTAGATTTAATCAAATTTCAAGTTATCAAGCCCTCTGTTTGATGGTGTTATTTTTTTGGTCTTTTCCAAAGACTTGAAATCCGATGATTATGTTATTTTTATGGGTTTGTCAACACTACCAAATGAAAGTACAAAACAGGAAAATTTATTCCCTGCGGGGAGTTGTGAAATCCTGATCTGCGCTTTTTGCAGCTGAGGTTAGAGCAATATGTCTAGTCACCTTAACATGTAGCTGTTAACAAAAATGTGCATTTTTTGTTTTGATGTTGTTTTTTTTAAACATTGAAGCAACCATTCTAGCCACATCTTGTTATTTTGGTTATGGAAGACCCCATGGGTAGAACCACCTACGCACTGCCGCAAAGAATTAATATAGCTTATATAATATCATGATTATATATGTGAACTCTCTCGCTTTTGGAGGAAGACTCCCACTTCTTAAGGTTCAAAATTGTTTGAAAATGAAGGGAAATCTCTTTTAAAAACAGATAACTTTGTTTATACGTAGATTTTACAAATCTCCCACTTTGCAAGAGAAAATCTCCATGTATGCATGATATGGGTTATTTTCCTAATTTAAGATCACACACTGTCTCATACACATGTGGTTGTTCACTATAATTATGTTTTCTTTTGCAAGTAGCTCCTATTACAATTGTCATATTATTTAAACCTCAAGATTTTCATATTTCTGCATACATATTTTAAAATTAACCTGTTTACATACAATTCAAATTAAACTTCATTGTATTCGGCGCCGTATGACCTATGAAGCATCAGTGTGTGGTAAAACCCAAATGCACAAATACACAACTATCATAATAGTATATAAATATATTTAGTGACCTTATATTAGCCACATAATGTACACAGGCAGCAATATCTCAGGTGGTAGAGCATCGGCTTGCGGATCGGGAGGTCGTGGGTTTGAACCCCAGACAGGTCAAACCAAAGACTTCTTAAAGTTGGTAGTAGTGGCTTCCCTCTTCACACTCGGAGCTAAGGGAACAGCATTAAGCCTGACCCGTCGGTATCATTATAATGGACCAGCCGGGTTCAGTCCCTGGGCACCTCATAAGTGTCCCTGTGCTACAGTATTGGCAAAAATGCCGGCAAATCCCATCCCATCCCATATATGTACATAGACTTGATTCATTGAGGTACATGTAGCCTTTCAATATAACTGTAGATAATTCTAATATAATTACAACTGCAAAGTTGTCATATGCACTGCCTTTAAGCAATATGTTGCATGCCGAAAAGATCAGAGCTACAAGCTGTTACTACTGGTTAGAGATGTATGGAGACAAACAGTTGTCTTTGTTATGGCATCCATGTACCAATGTGACGGGATTTGTATTAATAGATTATGATATATAGGATGTCCTCGTGCAAATCTGAAAGCGTTTGTGAAGATAAGCAATAAGTGGTATGTTCTAATAAAGGTTAGGATAATTGTATCGTCCACAATGGGAGACTTGGGAACCTGAAATAGGTCATGGGAGAACATTCATGGAGGGAAACTGTGTGTTGGGACAAGTAAACAGTGGTGAAAATGAATAAAATATAATTATAGAGAAGAGAAATAAATGTGTAGTATGATTTAGTAAAAAGCAATTATGTATTGGTATTTATATAAGCAGTTATCCTAACCAAGTTTTAATTGATCAGGCTACAGCAAATAGTGGAGACCCAGATCTGCCCGATGTTGACAATAAAATTGACAAAGCAGCACACACTAACAATATAACCTGAAATTGTCTTGTTGATATATAAATGCAAATCTATGGACATTGGCTGAAAATTACTTATTGGTGTGTTTTTTTTCAATTTTAATTTTTTTTTGTTGACTGAAAGTATGCAGAATATCAGATTACAGATAACAAACTAAGACTGATCCAAAATAGGTCAAATCACTTAGAAACAAAGAATTGGTAATCTTTGTTTTGTTTTGGCTTTGTATTTTTCATCATGCATGTTCAAATGTGCATTCGGTTAATGTCTATTTCAATCACCTTGTTCCACTAGTGCATCTGCTCATATATCCATCTGTTGTCCTATTTCCCTGTCCCAGCATTCACTTGCACAGAGGTTGCTAATGATGATGATGATTTTGTTGATGATAAGGAGGAAGATGAATATGACAATGATGTTGATTATGTCTGTAGTATTGTCATGATGATGATAATGATGATTATCATGATCATGATGATAGTGGCTCATTTTCTGCAAAGACTATATATATCCCATATATCTGTTTTTATGTCACCAGCATAATGGTAATAACCAGATTTTATGTTAATGACTGAAAGATTTTTGCTGCAAAATTCTAATCCTATTTACAAGCGTTTTAATAAATTTTGGTTTGCTTTGAAATGTATTTCAGAACTCCAGCCATATTTCCAGCAATAAATTGTTATGAATAATTGGATTGCAATGATTATCAACATCAACGTCCCAATGAAATGTCATGATATTTAAGCAAATATATAAATTTCTGAAAATTGCAGTTTTCTGACATCACATGTGGAATGATGGCATTAAATGTAATAAAATTGAATAATATCATAATTTGATGTTCATTTTCTGTCCATGAAAAGCAAGCTTGAGTGTAGTTTGAATGTTGTAATGAGAATCTGAGACATTTTCAATACTTCTTTTTATTAAAATTTTATTCTACACTTAAACGTTTTTTTATTATACAGTGTACAGACAAATATACTTTATATTCTATCATTATTTTTTAATGTGTTAAAAATTAAAAATACAAAAACACAAATGTACTGATCTGAAATTTATTAAATATGATACATTAATCAGACGACTAAAACGCCATCTACATATAATGAATTTTTATGTCCCCAAAGGGGGGCATATAGTAGTCATATAGTTATGTCTGCTCAATAACATTCCTGCATGGATTTTCAAATAACTTGGCAGAAATGTCAAACTCATGAAGACGACATGGTGTAACTTATACAGTATATTTATATGATGTTTAGTGTGGGGCGCCCATGGCGTAGTGGTAGTCGCTGATTTGTAACTCCTGACTGCTTAGCCTCTCAGCACCTGCGTTTGAGTCCCGTTCAGGGCAAAGGACTTAATGTGAGGTCTTCCTGCTGATTTGCAGTGTGCCAGTGGTTCTACCCAGACATGTGTCTGGGGTCTTCCTCTACGAAAATGCTGGACATTGCTATAATGATCATAAATGGTCGCTGCTATGTATTTCAAACACAAAAAAAAACAAAAGAAACAATTATGTTCAGTGATTCTTCTAGCTAAACTTAGGCCAAGGAGTCGGATAACATAATACCTTAATTACAGCACATATTAGGTATTTTATTACTTATATTTACATGTATGTTAAATAACCTATTTTTTGCTGCATAACTTATACAAGTACATTTATATTATGTTCAATGATCCATCTAGCTAAACTTAGGAATTATAGTGTCTGAGATCATTTGCAGATTTCATCACCTGTTAACAGAAAATGTGCAGAAAATTTGCAGAAATGTCACAACTTATTACTTCAATATGGTGCAGATACAGTTTGCAATATTCTGTTTGGTCCCACTACCCCCCCCCCCCCCCCCCCGAGCCCTTCTAAGACCTGTCAGAAAGTATAAGTTTCAAAGCTTACAGTCTATATACATAAACATACTATGTCTAGAAAATAAAAAATGAACAAAATGATGCACCTGTGGCAGAGTGGTAGAGTAGCTGACATGCATCTTTCTCTGATTACCCCTTACTGTGTGGGTACGAGCAGAGATGACAATCTTATGTGGCATAGTCTGTCAGCAGATTACAGTTTGTCCGTGGTTCTACTCAGACATTTGTCTGGGATTTTTCTCTTACCTTTAGCTGGACAAAGGTGTCATCCCAACCCATGTTCATTATTGATTTATTGCAAAATGAGTTTGGGGGGTGCCTGTGGCTGAGTGGTTAGAGTCACTGACTTGAAACTCCTCAGCCACTCACCGCGTGGGTTCAAGTCCTAGTCGGAGTGAGAACTTTCATGTACGGAGGTTTTCCAGCTAACCTGCTGTGCGCCAGTGGTTCTAGCCAGACAAGACTTTGTGGTCTCCCTCCACCAATAATAAGCTGGATGTTAACAATATTACAATAATTGTATAGGTGTGATGTAACAAAAAACAAACAAACAAACAAAACGAGTTTGACCGGACCTGGTAGTGCAATTGCTTGAGTGTCAGCTGCAAGTACATGAGGCTCCGGGGTTCGATTCCGAACTGCGACATTCCAAAGTCATTAAAAATGGTAGTGGTATAGGTCTCTTACTGGATCTACCCTTATATTTTGCTTAAATTTGAGTAAGCCTTAGCATGGGGTCTATATCACTACCATTTAGTAAGACTTTAGTATGTTATATCCCAGAAAGACCAGACCTGGTAGCGCAATTGGTAGAGCATCGGCTCCAGGTACAGGAGGCCCTGGGTTCGATCCCGGGCCCCGACATTCCAGTCATTAAAAATGGTAGTGGTTAAGCTCCCTTACTATAATCAAGCAAATAAAAGGGTAGTACCACGACTGATTGGCCCCGTGTCAGGATACTGTGACTGGTTGTGGTATCATGCCAGGTGTTCACGGCATGCTATACAAAGTGAAGGCAGCACTGCATCAATTGAACATCATCTCCACATAAACCCAAAAAACATAAGCTTAAAAACATTTCCTTTGGCTTTATTTACTTGTGCTTTGCAAATTAAGAACAAAAGTAAGCTAAGCTAGCATGTTGATGATAATATGATCAATTGTATCAGCACAAAGTAACAGCTGTGCTAAATTGAATAGACAGAACATAAGAAAGATCTATAGACACTTCCAGATAGGGACATTTTGTATGGTACTGAACATGACTGTGTCAAATAAGAGTTGTGTTGGAGGTGTTCCTGGAAAGTGGAACGTGTTATAAAAACTGTGATAAATTACTTCAATAGTTCTTGATCAAATTTTTTTGTTTCGTTTTCTAATATTTTTTTTCTTCATCTCTTCAGATCTGTGACTCAGGTGTTTTTGTTTCAGAAAATGCAACAAGTGGACACAAAACCTTTGACAAGTCATTTCAGTAGTTCATGATAAAATTTTATGTTATAGGTACAAATTGTTTAATTTTTTTCGACATTGTTAAACATGACTGCCTGCTTACATCTGTGTCTGAGGTTGTTTTTTTTTAATGCGATAAGTGATGTAAAAAACTGTCACAAATCATTTAAGAAGCTGTAGATTAAATTTGATGTTTTTTGGTACTTCTGTTTTAATTTTCTGTCTGCATTATTGAACATAACTGCCAACTTAGATCTGTGCGTCAATTTTTTATTGTCATTTTTTTTTAATGCAAGAAGTGGACATAAACTGTGACAAATTATTTCAGTAGTATTTACTTTATGTTTTGAGTCTCAATTTATTCATTTTTATTCTACATTATTGAAGAATACTGTGTTGACTCGGATTCAGAATTGTGCTTGGGATGTTGTTATGGAATATGCTACAAGTAAACATAAAAACTATGACAGATAATTTCCATAATTTTCTTTTGAATAAAGGTACTTATTTTTTATTCCTGTTTTTTTACATAAATTGAGAAAAGGTGCCCATGGCGTAGTGGTAAAGTCACAGATTTGTAACACCTCTGACTGCTAGGCCTCTCACCGCATGATTTTTCTCAAAAACAAAACAAAAACTCTACATAATTCAACTGGACTGAGGAGTTTCTGGAGATAGAATGAGTAAAAATTTTTGAAATTGTGAATTATATTCTTTCTTCATGAAATTAAATGTGGTTTAAGTATTTATGCATGTGTTAGGAAGGAGATTGAGTTGACATAAAATGTGTGCCAAATTGTGTGTATAAATCACTTAATTCTTGATTGTTTGACCAGACCTGGTAGCGCAATCGGTAGAGCATTGGCTCCAGGTATGGGAGGCCCTGGGTTTCGGTCCCAGGCAGTGACATACCAAAGTTGTTTAAAATGGTAGTGGTATCGCTCCCTTAAGCAAATATAAGGGTAGTTCCATGACTGATTGGCCAGGTGTCTGGATGATGTGACAGGGAGTGGTATTTTATTTCATAAAGGTGCTCATTGCATGCTATACACAGTGAAGGCAGCACTACTTCAAGTGAACACCAGCTGAAGCACTGTTGGTGGGATGATAAACCCAGTAAACAAACAATAATTCTTGATTGAATCATTGGTTATATTAATAAATCTCCAGTTCAGACAACTCAGAAGTGGGCATCATCAAAACATGTCAAAAAAAACCTCTGTGTTTAAGTTGGACATAAAATGTGCGAAATTGAACAGAAATACTTCTGTAAACTGTCATGTAGTTTTCAGTTATGGCCTATATTGATTTAGTCCGTAAAACAAGCATTTGTGGTCATTTAATGTTTAATTGTAATGTTAAATTGTTGTTTGATTTTTGGGATACAGCGCAGCAAATAATTATGATCATTATAGCAAGGTCCAGCTATTTTGGTAGAGGAATATACCAGACAAATATCTGGGTAGAACCACCGGCACAGCGCAGGTCAACTTGAAGACCTTCCCACATAAAATCCTTCACCCCAGATGGGACTTGAAACATTGAAGTGGAAGGATAGGTGCCCATCAGAATTAAAAAAAAGGTATAGCCTTTTCCCTTCAAGAAAATGACCAAATAATATCTAGACTAGACCAAGAGAAATCACTGTAGAAGTTTCACTGGAGGCTTTGCCTTGAGTGTGCCTTAACTATTGGGTTATTGTGCAGTGTTCCGTGCTGACACTATTTCCTGTGGTAAATGGGATTGATTGAATGATTAATTAATGCCTATGCATTAAGTGACAGTATGTCTTTAATTTCAGGAATTTTTAATAAATAATTGCACATTCTTGCTGATCTGACTATTCTGATTTAGTCATTTTGTGACTTAAATAGTATTTTGTGGCTGCAAAAAGTGTTCAGTTTATTTATGGTTTCAAGTTGTGCCAAGTTATCTTTTAATCTCTGTTCATGTGCTAGATTGAAGGAATGATTATTTTTTATAAATTATTTATTTAATCCATCTTTCAACTGAACATATGGATTTGTTTAAGTATTAGGAATGAAATCTGTGGAGATTTTTGGCTATCAGGTTTTTGGAGGTGTTTTAGTGGCTATAACATTACATTGCTATACATCCATATATTAAAACATTTTAAGGCATTTTGTGGCTATAAAATCCTTTTTTAAAATCTTTTGTGGCTATAAAGAGGCATTTTTAGGTATTTTTGGGGTCATTAAAATGCATTTCGAGCTATTTGCAGCTAGAAAATGGCATATTGATGGTTTTGTGGCTGTAAAATGGCATTTAGAAGTATTTTGTGGCTATTAAATGGCAGTTTGATGGGTTTTGTGGCAATAAAATAGTATTTTGTTGTGTTTCTGGTAGTTAATAATACATGAGGGTAAATTACTACATGGGTAACTTTTTGCTGATTGGAAATTTGTGTATTATTTTTGGAGCAAATATTTTTTTAATGTCTGCAATGTCAATTTAAATTATAGAAGCACAAGCATACATTGTAACCGTACTGAAGCATAGAAATTTTATAAAAAAGGGCAATTTTTAAAACATTTTGATATTCTTATAGTGATAAAAATACAAATATATCGGCGCGGTATGACCTATCAAGTGTCGGTGTGCTGTAAAACCTAAAATACAAAATACAAAATACAAATATTAAATTTATATTTCTAAGACAACACTTTCTTTTATAAAACCTAGTGGCATAGTTGTTAAAAACACTACGTTATTAACAAAAATGGTTTTGTATACAATTAATTTAAAGCTATGTGGTGCTGTATACTACAAGTCAACGAATGGGTGCCAAAGAAAAAATTGAGATTAATTATTGTACAATTATCATTCTGGAGCAGCATATAAATGGATGACAGATTTCATTCTACTCCTCTCAGAGACCTCACTTGAGGGCGTTGGAAGTCAAATGAGTGATTCGTGAATTGTGTGCGGTTTGTTGTGCAAAATCAGGATTAATTTTATTTTATATAGGATTCTGGAAAAAGTTTTGGGTTTAAAACTCCCAAGAATCTTTTCTCTCTAGATTGTTCAGTGCGTGCGTATATATATATATTTTGAAGATATTTAAATACATTTTGCAGATATAAACTTTCGTTCTTTTAAAAGTTAATAAAAGAAACATCTGGAAAAATATAACCATACAATCCAGGAATTTGTGAATATATATTTTTATTGATTTTGACTAAATAGAGGACTATTCTGTATTTAGATTTACATCTGCTGTTCATTCGATCTCATCAAGTCTGTATGTATGCGCACATTTGGAAATTGTTCTTTATTGACGATATTTGACACAAAGACAAACTGATTCCAGTGCTATGTATACTGAAGGAAAAAAGTTTAGCAAGTTCAAAGAGGATTGACTCCTTGAGGAACTTGTAGTTTAAAAAAAAAGGGGGAAATCATGTTGTAATTGGGTGGACACAATTGGTCAATATGGAAACATTTTAGTCACATTGATTTATAGACAAAAACCAAATACATAAAAAACTTGCTGAACTTTTTTGATTCAGTATATATTCTTAAGTTCTAATTCTTACCATGATAAGCCCACATTACACCATTTTACACTACTCTCATATCATTCATTGTTTGGTGATTTTATGCCCACCTTTTTCAAAGCTACACGCTGCTAAGTCTTGATCACAGTATCTAGTTTAACCTTTGCATGTAGTTACAGTTTTAAGCAAAAAAAACTTCATGAGATTCAGGCATAAAGTGTAGAGCAAGATTAAACAGCTCTCACTGGGGGCAATTTCAGGAACTTCACTTTGGGTTGCTAAATATTTATTAATGCATCCTATGTAACTAATGCATAAAATTAAATTTAAGTATAAATTATTGATAAATACAGCAAGTTAAACATAAACTGTCATACTGGTATACTAACCTTTCTCATTTGCTAATAACCGATTATAAGTTCCTTGATATTCACTTACATTAACTTAAAAGGGACACCTGTGGCCGAGCTGACTTGTAACTCCTCAGCCCCTCACCATGTGGTTTGAGTCCTGTTTGTGGCAAAGGACTTTATGTGGGAAGGTCTTTTAGCTAACTTGCTGTGTGCTGGTGGTTCTACCCAGACATTTGCCCTGTGGTCTTCCTCCACCAAAAAAAGCTGGACATTGCTATAATGATCATAATTGGTTGCTGCTATGTATTTCAAAAACAAAACAAACATTAATAATAGTAGTAATAATAATAATAATAAAAGTATAATATTAATTATAATAATATGGTAACAAGAAATATAACAAGAATTATAATGTGATAATAAATGATAATACATGTATTAATAATGATATTAATATAATAAAAATATGTACTGCAAATACAAACCCCAGATAATGGTGTAAACTGAGACAGACTAACTATGCAATGGATCAATCCAAAAATTGTGTCATTTCTCGTAGTAATTAAAATTAGTTATTAATACAAGATCCATATTCTATTATCGTTAAACGTTCCTGTGTTCCGTGGCATATTGCCTATTAAGTGTTGTGCCATAAAATACAAAATAGACAAAATACATAATTCACATTATTGTAACCTGATTTTTTTATTTCTACTCTTTTAATTATGACCTTATTATATTATTATATTATTCTGCTCGCATTACACTTCATTGAATTTGGGGCCATATCACCTGTCAAGTGTCGTTGTGCCATAAAACCCCAAACCAACATCCATACACATACCTGAACTTAATCAAGTCAAAAACAAACTGGACTCTGATGGCAAGGAAAGACATATGACCTTACCCTCTGTCATTATTGAGGAAATGTAACCATCACTTAATCCGCATAGCCTTCAAAATCATTCAGGAAATGTTACTGTCAATCTACATAGCCTTTAAAAATCATTCAGGAAATGTTACTGTCAATCATCATAGCACCAGACCTGGTAGCGCAATCGGTAGAGCGTCGGCTCCAGGTATGGGAGGCCCCGGGTTCGATCCAGGGCCGCGACATACCAAAGTCGTTAAAAATGGTAGTGGTATAGCTCCCTTGCTAACGCTCAAGCAAATTTAAGGGTAGTTCCACAACTGGTTGGCCCGGTGTCAGGATAATGTGACTGGGTGTGGTATTATGCCAGGTGTTCACGGCATGCTATACAAAGTGAAGGCAGCACTATATCTGCTTCAAGTGGACACAATCTCCAGATAACTGAAATACTGTTGGTGGGACGATAAACCCAATAAACAAACAATCATCATAGCCTTCAAAAATCATTCAGGTAATGTTACTGGCAGTCTCTATAGCCTTCAAAAATCATTCAGGAAATGTTACTGTTGCTCATTCTTCATTGCCAGCAAAAAATAATTTAGGAAATGCAACTGTCACTTAATCTTCACTGACTGCAAAAGTGTTTCAGGAAATACAACTGTCACCCACACTTCAATGCCTGCAAAAATAATTCAGGAAATGCAACTGTCACTTTATCTTCATTGCCAGCAAAAATATTATTCAGGAGTTGTAACTGTTCTTGAATCTTCATTGGCTGTAAAACATCTTACAGGAGATGTCACTGTACTTACATCTTCATTGTCTTTAAAAACATTCAGGAGATGTAACTGTACTTAACTGGTCGCTGTGATTTATTTATAAAGCAAAATAAAACAAATAGCTGTACTTAAATCTTCATTGGATGTAAAAATAATTCAGGAGATGTAACTGCAACTAAATCTTCATTGCCTGCAAAAACCATTCAGGACATGCAACTGACATTTAAGCTTCACTGCCTGCAAAAAGTTAAGGATATGCAACTGTCATAAAATCTTGATTGCCTGCAAAAAATCATTCAGGAAATATAAGTGTCTTCATAGACTAAACAGCATTTATGCTGCTTTTAGATACTACTATTGCACACCAATGGTTATATAGCATTTTCACATGTAAACACATGCATTGAGCATCAATAACCCATGAAATATATAACAGCAAACAGCTAAAAGCAAAATATCACATTCAGTATAATGTCTGTTGATAAAGTTCCCTAATTCATTGAAATAGACAATGCTATTAAGACCGGACCTGGTAGAGCAATCAGTAGTTCTTTGGCTCCAGGTTCAGGTGGCCCTGGGTTCAATCTTGGGCCTCAACATACCGAAGTCATTAAAAATGGTAGTGGTATAGCTCTCTTAATAATGCTCAAGCAAATAAAAGTGTAGTTCCACGACTGGTTGGCCCAGTGTCATGATCATGTGACTTGATGTGGTACCATGCCAGATGTTTATGGTAGTATATATCTGCTTCAAGTAGTCACCATCTCCAGAAAACAAATACTGTTGGTGGGACAATAAACCAAATAAACAAACAGTACTATTAAGACAATTCAAGGAATTATTCATCTTAAGAATTACTTGACTTTTTTTTACTCTTAATTTTGCTCATAGATGACATGTGGGAAAGCTGATGGCATTGTTTGCCTGAAATATGTGATGATTTGTCTGAGATAAAATTCTATTAGAATTTTATCAGTTCTATTATGAGGATTTGTTATGTTAATGACCATGGACCTGTTACAAAATCAATATGGAATATGGCTTAGAATATTCATAATAATTCTTAGCTAGCTAGGCATGAATTGACCAGGCCTTAGACAAATCGTGTAGATCTCGCCACCAAATAGCCGTTAACAATTTTGTGCAATGAAAACCAGACATGATGTGAGAGACACAGTAGGAAATAGTGTAAATAGTGATGAGACAGCCCCCTGCAAGAGCAGGCTAGTCTAGCTCTGCACTGTTTGCCTATGGCTATTATCAATTGGCAAAGAATAAGGGGGTCAAAGTTGAAAGGAACCAGACATGCATTTTTAATTAATTTTATATCCTTTTTACGGGGGCCCCCGAGTCTCCGATTTGTAACTCATCTGACTGCTTAGCCTCTCAACCGGTGGGTTTGAGTCCGGGTCGGGGCAAATACTTAATGTGAGAAGGTCTTCCAGCTGACTTGCAGTGCGTATTTCAACAACAAAGCAAACAAACTTATCCTTTTTAGTAATGCTAGGCATAGAACAAGAAGTTGCAGTGAGTGGTCAAAGATTTAAGAGAATGAACATATTACCTGTACTTCTTTAGTTTGTCAGTTTTATTTATTTCCAACCTATCAGTTTACAAGGATAATAGAAGTTTGGGCAGGTGAAAGGATTGATGAGAAATGCAAGAAAAATATTTATGTTGAGGTGTGTCTTTTCTAGTGCTGGCTTTATTTACAGAGATAAAAGTAGCTATAGCAGATTATGGTAATATATACATACTGTGGTTGTGAATTATAAAGAAAGAAATAGCTGCTAAATTTTGTTGAAAAATTATACCATTATGAAACTGTAACAAGAGTATTAAGAAAATTCTTATGAATGAAAATAACTCTGAAGTACAAAAATTGAATGCATTATTTCATGAAATATGAAATAGGTTTAATAAGGATTTTAAGATATTTCTTCGTAAAATGTGTTCTTATTCATAATGTTCTAAAACAGTAAAAAGGTAATTATTTTCTTGATTTGAATAAATGACTCATAATGGAATCTTAATGTAAGATTACCCTAAAATAATAATTTATTATTAATTATTATTTTTTATTTATAATGTTATTTCCCAACTTTTATGTTTCATATGAACACAGTCACAGCTGTAGGGATAAAGTGGAATTATTTATATTATTTTACTTTAGATGGACATTTTTTTTTTATAGACAATTCCAACATTTTTTTGAAATGAAGAGAACAAACTTACAAAACTAAATCAGTTAATAAATTACCATTTAGAAAAATGGGCACCATATTTGGAACATTTTGGGAGGAAGCGCCTGATCATTTTGAAGGCCTGAATCTTGAAGAAGCTCGTGAGATTCATGCAGAATTAAAGAAGGAATATGGCCATCCAAGATGGAGCAGTGTATTAGTGTCAAGAAAAATGGGATCAAAATATCGAAAAAAGAAACAAGTTGAAGCTGAAAACAATGCTAAAAAGAAGGAAGATCTAGAAAAAGCAAAGATTGTTGAAGCATTTGAAAAATGTGTAAAAGATGGAGAGAAAGGAAAAGAGTTGGATGAAGAAGGTGAAATGATGGACAGGGACAGGGATGTTGTTGTGGTAGATGTAGATGGGGTGGTGATCGACAGAAAGGTGTTGTTGAAAGTCATACAAGACTGGGAATCTCTGGATAGCGAAAATGCCGGTTCCCTAGAGGAAGCGGATAATGTTAGAAATACGTTAGAAGAGATAAGTCAAGAGGTAGACAATATCGCGGAGGAAGGAGTGGAGGAGAAGCAGGCAGGGGACCGGCCAGATCCTGAAGGGCTAGGGGACGAGGAAGTTGAAATGGTCCAAGAGGGGTGTCAGGTATACTAGAATTGTTAGCTGAATTTTGGTCTGTTTGAATTACTTATAAAGGGGTGGCAGATATACCATGATCATTAATAACATTTTACTATGATCTGATATATTTTAAAGGGTTGGCAGTTATATGATTGTTGTTTATTAAATTTTAGTAATCTTATTTTTTGGAGAGGTGGCAGGTGTATCTTATTGTTAAATGAATTTTGTATTGATCTTTTTTATTTTTAGAGGGTAGGCAGTCACTTGACCAGGCTTGTTTATTTATTTAATGGTTATCTGATTTATATTTGGAGGGTTGGTATATAAACAGGAAATATTTAAAAAGTCATAATGTTGTATTTATGTATTCAATAAATAATATATTTCATAGATATTTCATAAGTGTTATGGTTAATTAGCATATTGCGTGGGTTTCCTATAGTGTAGTTGTTTTGTATTGGATGGACCAATCGTATTGGCACCAAAGATGTATAATAATTATTATAGATTATAGAAGTATTGTATTGGATAAATAGACTTACAGAGTTTTATAATTTAGTAGGTATTTTATTATATAGATGCATTATAATGGTTAGATGATGTTTTGCATAGAGATTTTATAGGAATCTTTTACAATAACATATTGCATAGATGTTAAATAAGTAGAATAAATAGTTGTTTATTATCCTATTGTACTGCTGTATTGGTTGGGCATCATATTTCATAGATGTCAAAAAGTTGCCTTGATGTTAACAAAGTATTCTTATTTATAAATGCATTATATTGGATGGACAGCCTAAATACATTGGCTTACCTTAGGCTTATCTTAGAAACATAGATTTAAAAAAAAAATGTCTTCAAGGTAAGTTGGTAATGTAGGGTTGTATTCCAGTCTGCATTTTTAACATTTTAAGGTTCTATCTCTAAGGTTGTCAAAGCCCTGAATTTAAAAGCAGTGTTGTATCTGCATAATTAGTTAATGAAGAATAGTTAAGTTTTACACCTGATGTGTTATGTAACTTAACACTTTTGGATTCATATTGTTCTTGTAATTTTTGCTTCCTGATTGAAGCTTTTTCTGTTAATAGTTGGTTAAGTTCAGAAAGTAACGAAAACAGTCAAATGTGTTCCAATATCACAATTATTTATATTTATTACACAATTATTTATATTAGATACTAAGATTGTCTTGTCAGTAGGCGAACTTTTAGGAATTGGTTTTAAAATGTAAGCAAACTAGTTGACAGGATCTTTAGACATGCAAGTAAAAAAATAAAATAAAAAAAATTGTTGAATATATGGGAAAATCTATTCTTGTATGTGTTTACAGATACACTCAAGGAATAAGGTTCCCATGTCACTGTTATTCTGCACAAAATATAGTGCCTTGGCTTAAATACACGCCTTTGGCGGGCCATGATATTATACAAAGTGCATGAATTGGTGAAAATTGAGCTCATTTATCATTATTATTTCTGGTTGACATAATTACGAAAAACATTCTTGTTCACTCTGATTGTTTAGGATGGAATTACGCTTTGGAACCCGGTAAGCTTAAATGAGAAAGTGGAAATGTTTACTTGAATTTCTGGCTTGCAACTTGCATTGCAAGCATGGTGAAGTAACAGGTGATGCTGGTGAGGGTTTTTTTAAACTCAATTAACCCTTATATTATATATCTATATCTATACAAAACCATTATATTCTTCTTGTATATGCCATACTTATATGCTATAGATATCAGCATATTTAATCATGTGTGTGAATTATTTAACAAATAAGAAGTTCATCAAAGCACTGAAAATGCTGTTTGGGCAGTGTTGAGTTTCACCCTATAAATGATTTAAGGTATGTACAAAATGTACTGAGTTCAAATTAACTCCCAGTTATTTATTTCATCAACAATACAACCCTCTGATCTGAATTTTATATCTAGATTGCACCATTCTTTCCCGAATGTATGTGGTTACTTTAGACTGAGATGCTAAGATGATGTGAATGATCTTTGTCATAACCTAGTACAGAGCCACAGGAGGTAGTGAGACCCATGCAGGATATCGCAAATATCTCGGCCTTAAAAAGATAATGTGTAGTCAGTGAACCTCTCATTCTAATGACATTTTACTTCCTCCTTTCCCCTAGTCACTGAGCAATATTGTTCATTCATATATCTGCATGTTATGTATATAGTATTACAAAATATTATAAGTAAACATCAAGTTTAAACGGTTATAATATTGATGTTAACTTTTTGAGCAATATTGTTCATTCATATATCTGCATGTTATGTATATAGTATTACAAAATTTTATTAGTAAACATCAAGTTTAAACAGTTATAATATTGATGTTAACTTTTTTAGCAATATTGTTCATTCATATATCTGCATGTTATGTATATAGTATTACAAAATATTATAAGTAAACATCAAGTTTAAACAGTTATAATATTAATGTTAACTTTTTGAGCAATTTTTTTCATTCATATATCTGCATGTTATGTATAGTGCATTAAAAAATATAATAAGTAAACATCAAGTTTAAACAGTTATAATATTGATGTTAACTTTTTGAGCAATATTGTTCATTCATATATCTGCATGTTATGTATATAGTATTACAAAATATTATAAGTAAACATCAAGTTTAAACAGTTATAATATTAATAAGGTTGACTTTTTGAGCAGTTTTTTTCATTCATATATCTGCATGTTGTGTGTATTGCATTACAAAATATAATAAGTAAACATCAAGGTTAAACAGTTTTAATATTAATGTTAACATTTTAAGCATGCCTGGACACAATTGGTGTCTAGTCCCCTTTGACATATTTGTTTACTTTTTCACAGGCATAAAGACTAGCTGCGAGAAGTTAAAATCATGAAGGGTCAATATTTGTTCCTTGAAAATTCATAGTGGGCGCTTATGGTGTAGTGGTAGAGTCGCCTATGTGTAACTCCTCTGACTACTTAGCCCCTCACCACATGGGTGCAAGTCCCGTTTGGGGCGAAGAACTTAATGTGAGAAGGTCTTCCAGCTGACTTGCAGTGTGCCGGTAGTTTTACCTGGATATGTGTCTGGTGTCTTCCTCCACCAAAAAGCTGGACGTTGCTACAATGGTCATAAATGGTCGCTGCAATGTATTTCAAAAACTTGAACTACACTAAAATTTGTCTTTCTCAAAGCTCTAGGTGTTGTTGCAAACATCACTGCCCCAAAGACAATGATCTGTTTTTACGCCATTACACTGCAAGATGAACTTGATCCAGATCTTAATTCAAGAACAAATTGTCTGCTTCTTCTATAGATTTATTACTGCAATTAATTGGCGTGTTGTGTTTAATCCTTAATGTTTGCAAGTTTGAGAAGGAAAATAATGGGACTTGGCACAGTTCCGCTCTATATTATCATCCAAGTGTTAATTACTGCTTGTTTTATTAATAATGTTATGGAGGACAATATTGCAATTGACATGTAGCAGAAAATCATAACCACTTAATCATATCTCATATATATTTATTTATCCTCAATTTATTTAACAAATTCAACTAATATTAACCAGGATTTATTATCATTTAAGCTGCAGCTCTTTATACATGCAAAGAGTTTAGAATTTTCATCTTTGTAAAAAAATGAAGTTGAACTGTAAAGACTGAATTATAATATGCTTGAGTTAATATAGTTTGCTGTTAAGTCTTCAGAGTTCTTAGCATATTAAGTCAAACCTTGGCAGTGTAAAACAGAATTTGAGTTTATAAAGTTTTGTCCGTGATAATACAAAGCATAATTCCTTGGCAATGTAAAGCATAAAAACCTAGCCAAGTGTAGAGCAAACTGCCATGGCAATGTAGGACAGCCATGGTAATGTAAAGCGAACAACCATAACAATATAGAACAAACAGCCATAGAAATGTAAGGCAAATAGCCATGACAATGTAAGGCAAATAGTCATGGCAATGTAAGGCAAATAGTCATGGCAATGTAAGGCACATAGTCATGGCAATGTGAGGCATATGGTGGCAATGTGAGGCACATAGCCATGGCAATGTAAGGCACATAGTCATGGCAATGTAAGGCAAATAGCCATGACAATGTAAGGCACATAGTCATGGCAATGTAAGGCAAATAGTCATGGCAATGTAAGGCACATAGTCATGGCAATGTAAGGCACATAGCCATGGCAATGTGAGGCATATGGTGGCAATGTGAGGCACATAGCCTCGGCAATGTAAGGCATATAGCTATGTCAATGTAAAGCATTCAGCCATGGCAATTTAAGGCAGTCATGGCAGTGTTATGCAAACAGCCCTGGCGATATAAGACAAACAGCCATGGCAATGTAAGGCACATAGCCGCGGCAATGAACGGCACATAGCTACGGCAATGAACGGCACATTGCCATGGCAATGTAAGGCACTTAGCAGTGGCTATGTAAGGCACATAGCTGCGGCAATGTTTGGCACAGCCATGGCAACGTAGAGCATAATGCCATTCCATGTAAGGCATAAAGCCTGGGCAATTGTAAGGATAAAACATAACCGGATGAAGAATAACATAACATTTTGCTGGGTAAAGCTTAACTGTTAGCAATAACAGGCACAAGCCTTGGCAGTCAATGTTGAGTCTCTTTGAAATGTGAATTGGCACCATCTTCAGCTTAAATGTTTAATGTAATTATTATTTCAGTTAACAACATTAATTTGTGTATTAATTGTATCAATATATAGATTTAATAATGTATCTATGGTTGCATGTCTATATTCAAAGTATATATTGTATATGCCTGATAATATTTAGCTTGTATGCTTTTCTTTTTATTATTTATTTTCTTCTTTTTTGGCATTAATATGCCAAAATCATCGATTTCTTGCTTTCAATTTTACATATTTTTCTAAATACGTACCTTTTCACTTTGATTTCATTTTTAATTCGGAAGCATATTGAATAAAACTACATAAGAACATCAAAAGGTGTTATTAGCTGGCAAAATATAAAATATAATGATTTAATTATAAAATATAAGAATAGAAATAGCTTTATAAACTGTCTTAATTATGTTAACATTGTGATTAGCGGTTTTGCCTTTTTCTTATACATAACTATTGAGAATTGTATACATAATTTTCATTTTGCTTGATAAATAGCATTTGGTCTTTTTATATTTTTTTATTTTTTATTATTATTGTACATATATATAGCAAATGTATGACTTTTAAGTAAAATAAATAGAGTAATAAAGAATTAGCATATGCTTAATTATTGAGTAGCTGTGGATTTTTTTCTTTCTAAATTTTGCAGTTTTTTTTCTCTCTCTTTTTTTAATGTTATTTAGACAGTTTTTGTTAATAATAATATATTGTATTTTTTGTGATAGCACCATTATTTTGCATTGTTTTTCTAAATCTGTTAGAAAAAATAGTTCAATGTTCTTTCCACAAGTGTTTTTTTCTTCTGTCTGTGTTTTGTGACTGCATATAGATAGTTATTTTTTTCATCTTGTTACTTAATATAGTGTTTGTCTACTAATATATAATGTAAAGCTTTTACTATTTATAGATTTATAGCTGTTACTGAATAAAGCAATGATTTCTGTTTATAGACTGGCACCATTTAACTATTTATAGCTATTACTAAAAAAAGCAATCATTTCTATTTATAGACTGGCACCTTGATGGAATCACGTAATGGTAACATGCTCAACAACCATCCTGAAGATTCCAGGTCTTGGTCTCACCATAATGGCATGTAAGTAAAACTATCTTCATCCTATTGCCAGTGGGTCTAAGGTTCGATCCAAGGCTGGAACTTTAATTCATTGAAAAAGACGTTTTATAGAGTCAGCCGCCTCCAACATCAAAGATAACACCATGCTGTGATATCACAGTTGGACACTTAATTTAAAACCTATTTTTTTATAGTCGATTGGAAAACATGTTCTTTCAACATAAATTAATCCCTCTTGACTGCCCACTTTTTGGGGAGAACCAGTACTCAGGTACAGAATACCTGGAGCAATGTGCAGTTAATAGTCTTGCTCAAGGACTAACACCACGTGGTCAGTTTCTGGGTTTGAACCCGGTAACCTCCGATCCGGAGACCAATGTCCTAACCACTACACCACAGATGCCCACAAGAAAAAACTGGACACTTGATTAGTTTATTATACACAGAGATGTCATAGGGGAATAGGTTGTAAATCAATTAGTCACACTTGATGCACAAGGACTAACTGCACTGCTATTGGTCAGTAATGCTCTAATCCCCTCCCCTTTCCTGATAATGTCCTGAAGCTGTATCCAGCCAGCTAGACATCCCCGACTTCCTTCCCCCAACCCATTAACCTCCCCCAGTGATAACAGTGTTAAGCTAGATAAGGCAACATTCCAGTTATCAATGCCTTAAATAAAACCTTTGTCCATTACATTTGCTAATTCCATCTTTTCATTTATAAAAGGACATTAATAACTGTGCAGATAAGAGCGTCTTACCTCTTTTTTGAGTAGATATTTAGTATACATTTACTATAGCAAAATTATGATTTGTCTACTTTTTAAACTTTTAAGAGCTTGAGACTAAACATGCACATACCTTTTCATCTTATTGAGATAAAAATGGGTTAAAAGTGCATCAGCACTATCTTAACAAAAGCAAATTAAAAATGGATTAAAGAATATTTAAGGAAGGGAGGTAACTAATATACTTCTTTTATAAAAAAAGGGGATTAAGTCATGTAACTAAATATAAATTTAAGGTCTATAGATTGTGCATGATTGTGCAATGTGTGCACCCCGACTTTGGGCTTCAAATCTTTGGATAAAATTCTATGAACCTGCAGTGCACCAGTGGTTCTACCCAGATGCAAGTCAAGGATCTTCCTCCACAAATAATTTGCTTGCCAATATGACCATGGTTGTGTTAGTGCGATGTGACAAAAAAAAAAAATATTTTTTTTTAAATCTGGCTCAAAGAATGTGCACATCCCATTTCAGAAAGACCAACTCAAAGCCTTTCTTAATTTCACTTGTTCTATTCTGTTCTGTTCTGTTTTGACTTGTCACTCATTCTACCTGCTAGTTGTTTTTTGTTTTGCATTTTGAAATACATTGCAGTGACCATTTATGATCATTATAGCAACGTCTAGCTTTTTGTTGGGAGGAAGACCCCAGACACATGTCTGAGTAGAACCGCCAGCGCACCGCAAGTCAGCTGGAAGACTTTCCCACATTAAGTCCTTTGCCACAAATGGAACTCGAACCCACATAGTGAGAGACTAAGCAGTAGGAGGAGTTACAAATCGGCCACACTACCACTACGCCACGGGCGCCCCGAAAGTACACAATTAAACATTGCAAATTCTTCTGTTGTTTTTCAGTTTTCCAGAACACAATGAGTTCTACACGTCCATAGACAGTATGCCGGAGATAAAACCTCCCTTTCGAAAGTCAGTCATCCTTGTTAGTGACCTGGTACGTACTTTGTTCTAATTTTGCCAGAATGGTTATCTGCAACGTTTCCCTTTTCTGATGGTATTAAATAAATCTAAAATAATTAGAGAAATACATTATGATATTGATAACAAAGAAGTTCCATACATGTAAACAGATAACTAACTTCCTTCATTGTTTATATGAAAATAACAAATCTCCCATTTTGCAAGTCTTCCACTTTAGCTTCAGAGAAAGTTTGCATGTATAAAGAACAATTTAAGTTTGTCACATTTTTGCAATTTTTAACCAAATATTTTTTAGGGTCTACAAGGCATGTTTAATAAAAGGGAAATAACAACACCTTTGAACATGTCTGTAAGCTTAAAAGTTATGCCCCTTGTATAAAACATTTTAGATATATATTGTACACATGAGTGTTTAAATATTATGTTCATTTTTTCAGTAAAATTGAATTTATCTGATATTCTTTTTAAATGCTAAAATACAGAAAAAAATAGTTTAACAATTCACAATATTTTCACATGTTCAGTATTTGTGTAACCCTCATACTTAAAATAAGACTCAGAGTTGTGACATGAAAAGTTTGTCCCCCAAAAATATTTCAGAATTTCAACTTATAAATGCTAAATAAAGTTCTTTACATTGATCTTTTTCCAATTGTAGATAATGATATATATATATATAACTAATTAATCATTAAGATTTATAAATCTCCATTACACCTTGAGCTTGTGTCTAGGACTTTCAACTTAATCAGCACCCTGTCTAAGTAATGTGGATCAAACACTGCCTATGAAGTTTGCAGATCATGACCTGAATCTCCACGCTAAGCTTTCAGTTCCCATTTATGTGTATTTTAAATGCTTAAATTTTAAATATTCAATTACAAACACCTTACCAACGAATTTTCAGTAGCTAGATTGATTTTTTTTTTTATTCCCCCAGGAATTCAGATATACATAGAAATAATGTTTGCCCATGTTATTTGTACACTTATTTAAATCAATATTTTAGTGTTGTTTTTTTTTAAAACTTTCTCGAGTGAAGGTTATTGTATTTACAGTCAGCTTTTCACCTGAACTTTTTACATGTATGCCAGTAAAGTTAAGGTACTACATTCCTTGTTGTATGGTTTTAAGCTCTACTCCGTAAAGGTTTGCACCCATGGCTAAGCGGGAAGAGTCATGACTTGTAACTTCTCAGCCCCTCGCTGCATGGGTTCGAGTCCCGGTTAAGACAAGAACTTCCATGTGGGGAGGTTTTCCAGTTTACCTGTGGTGCGCCAGTGGTTCTACCCAGGCATAAGTCTAGGGTCTTCCTCTACCAATGATAAACTGGATGTTGCCAATATGACCATAATTGTGTCATTGTGATGTAACATAAAAAACAAAAAACAAATCAAAACATAACTCCTCAAAGAAAAAAGTGTAGCTATTGTCATACTTGTTAAGGTACATTCCTGAAAAGACCATCGAAGATTATCCCTTCAAACTTGAAATAATTTTTGACTGTCAAAAGTATAATCTCCCTTGTTAGTTAATATCCGAGGTATTCCAAACAGTAGGTTGGTCCTTTCAGTTGAAATTCTTGGACTTTATCGCCTGGTCTTTTGTCGATATTTCGCAGAACAGTGAAATTTCTTGCTTTTGCATTAATATAAGTTTAAAATGGAATTATTTGTTGATGATAGTTAACCTGTGTATCACAAGAAAAGTCAGCATACACTCTATAGAGCACAAGCATAAAAACAGAGTTGAACAAATGAAAGGACCTACTTGCATTCAGGGATTATTCAGGGGAGACTATTCATTAATGTCTCATTTCATAACAGCAAGTAACCCTAAAATTATTTTTGGCAAAGTAATTAAGAAAAGTGGAGCGTGCTGTCTACAGGCAGCTCTTGTTGAAATAACTGTTTATATCAAATACTATTACATGTTTTTCCTTTCATCTTGTGCAATAGGTCATGAAGGTATATAGTAGTTGTAACAATGTTGTTCTTGATTTTCTTGTAGTCAGTTTATACAACTCTTTGTAAATAGTGCTTTAGTCGCCCTGTGATGGTAAATAAATAAAACAAGAATGAAAAAAAAAATCTTTCAGAATTATTTATGACAAAGTCAGAAATCGATTACAAAGGGTTAAATATTGGTTCACTTAAGCCACAAGAACTTAAAATAAAGCTGTAGAAGTTGAAGAAAAATATAATTTACATCACAAATTTACATTAGAATGTACTGTACAAATTACGTTTTATATTGATAGTCTAATACAGGCATCTATTTAAAACAGTGCATTAAAATTGATGTATAGTTCATATAATCCTGTTATCAGATAAAACTCATTTAATTTTATTTATATGCCACACAGGTATACTGTTAATTGAAAACTAATTCCTGTGCTTTCAGATACTGACATTTTGTTGCATTTCAGCTGCTGAAAACCAGAATTTATATAATATTTTTGTTGTTTATTATTACATAAGGAAAAAATGATCAACATTATTTTCTATGGTTTAAAGTTGGCATTAAAAATAATTTATTAAATATAACACGAGTTAATCATCCGTACAATAATTGTGATTGTCTGCAATATTTACGTGTAAATTGAACAAAACTTCTTTATTGTTGTGCTTAGGTTATATATGCATAAAAAACAAGACTTGAACTAGAGACTTGGGCTATGTATGCCTAGAAAACAAGACTTGACCTAAAGACTTGGGCTATGTATGCCTAGAAAAACAAGACTTGAATTAGAGACTTGGGCTATGTATGCCTAGAAAAACAAGACTTGAATTAGAGACTTGGGCCATGTATGCCTAGAAAACAAGACTTGATCTAGAGACTTGGGCTATGTATGCCTAGAAAACAAGACTTAAACAAGAGACTTTGGCTATATTTGCCTAGAAAACAATACTGAACTAGAGACATAGGCTATGTATGCATATAAAACAAGACTTAAACAAGAGACTTTGGCTATATTTGCCTAGAAAACAATACTGAACTAGAGACATAGGCTATGTATGCATATAAAACAAGACTTAAACTAGAGACTTGGCCATGTATGCCTAGAAAACAAGATGATCTAGAGACTTGGACTATGTATGCCAAGAAAATGAGACTTAAACTAGAGACTTGGGCTATGTATGCATAGAAAACAAGACTTAAACAAGAGACTTTGGGCCGCCACATACCAAGTCCCTAAAAATGGTAATTCAAGCTCCCTTGCTAATGCTCCAACAGATATAAGAGTAGTTCCATGACTGGTTGGCCTGGTGTCAGGATACAGGGTGTGGTGTCATGCCAGGTGTTCATGGCATGCTATATATGGTGAAAGCAGCACTATAATTATCTAGTTTAAGTTGACACCATCTCGAGATAACTGAAATACTGCTGTTTTAAATTATAAAAAAAAAAAAAAAAATGATGAGAACAATAATATAAATGAAAAATGTCTGGTTTTCAGTAGCTTGTAGTTGTTTTTGTCTAAAACATGTTTTCAGTGTTTGTTTTGTTCTAAACCTATGTTCCAATTTCATGTACAAACTTCACTTAGATTTAGAATAAATTTTAACAATTCAGATCAATTTTGCAAATTGTTTGCTTTGTGGTCATTTTCACAGTTTATATTATAATTAATTGTAGCTTTGGATGAAAGTGTTTTATCTGTCTTCTTTTACACATTTGTTTCTCTTGAAACATTGGTTTCTTTTTTGCACTTTTTCTGGAAGGAAATTATTCACTATAATGCTTTTTATTTCCCAAAATAAAAACAAATTTGGACGGAGGGGAGGGGAGGTAACCTGTACATCTGTTGTTTTCCTTTTGATCTGATGATACATGCAGGATTTATTGCCCTTTTTAATCACATTTCAGACAATGTTATAAGGAAGAACTAAAGGGAGTCGGTGGGGTATATTATTAAGCTCTTGACTTAACGATGATATCCGACAGTTTGGGCCAGATATTTTCAATATATAACCAAACATTTTAAGGCAGCGCACATGAATGTTTGCAAATATGTAAAGAGAGCAAATGTTTGTGTTTAATTCTTGAAAAAAGGCAATTTGCCAAAAATTTTAGTGTGAGTATTTTTAGATAAAAAAATGTTCTTCTACAGTTCCCCATGGAACTATTTACAACATTGTATAGCTAAATAAATTCCTATAAAATGATGCCCTAGATCTGTGTGAACAGTCAAGCACTCGTCATTGCAAACAGATATTTCCTATCTAAGGCACACTGCAGGGATAGCTATTTTTAAACTAAGAATTTGACAACTTCCTTTTGAGATCATGTTGCATCACCATCTGAGTAACTCTGTCGTTGATATCTATTTTTAGCAGAGATTACGATTTTTATAGATTTGGAAAAAACGAGCATTTCACGTGATTTCTTTTATGATTAATGCTGTCTAACAATATAGTAAGTGTTCAATATCATCTCTACTTAGACTAAAAATGAGTTTATGCAGAAATTAGGCCTGACTTCCCCAAAGCAGTGGTTTTGTTACATGTATCTGTTATAGGCAAACTGTCGGATACCACCTTTTTTAGAACATGACTTTTTTATGAGTTTGGAATTTTTTTTTTGTCTTATCGTAGTTTGTTTAATAGAAATAATTATAAAAGAAAAGGAAAAGCTTGTTAATATGCTTAAAGATGATATTCTGTCTGGATAATCACAGATATACTAACAATTATTGGGAGGATGGTCTTAAAATCCAGGACAAAATAAATTACAGAACCTGTCGCAATAGCTCAAGTGGTAGAGTGTTGGTTGCAGATCGGGAGGTTGAGGGTTCAAACCCCGGCTGGGTCAAACCAAAGACTTTAGAGTTGGTAGTAGTGGCTTCCCTCCTAACGCTCGGGGCTAATGGGACAGCATTATGCCTGACTCATCGGTGTCAGAATGATGGACCTGCTGGGTCTCTCATAAGTGCCCCTGTGCTACAATGATAGAAATGTCGCTGCACAGTATTGGCAAAAATGCCGGCTAATCCCAATCCAAAAATTTCATGGCATTTATAAATTTATTTTTATATCTTTCTAATTTTGTAGTCTTGGGGAGATATTTAACATTTTAATTGATAGCTTTGTTATATGCCTAACGGTGACACCCTGTCCAGATAATCACAGATATTAAAAGGTTTATTGACAGGTTAGTCATAAAATTTAAGACAAACTTTATTACATGGATTTATACATTTCTTTTTTCATCTTTCTCATTTTGTAGTATTGGATATTTTGTTTTATAAAATATGTAATTTGAAAAAAGAATACATGAATAACAAGGTGAACATAAAATAACACAAATTATAGGCAATGTTTAGAACTGCTCGATGAGCTGATTATCTTTGAAAAAAAAAAAATCTTAACATTAACAAAAATCTAGCTGTCCACTTTTCACTTCTTTTTAGTAGGATCTTTTATTATCTTGCTTTACATAAGCTTTCTTTAATATGTTTAATATGTTCAAACTTAAAACATTTTATATTGACCTGACCTGATAGCATAACCAGTAGAGCGTCGGCTCCAGGTACAGGAGGCCCCAGGTTTCATCCCGTGCCGCGACATACCAAAGTCATTCAAAATGGTAGTGGTATAGCTCCTTTACTAGAACTCAAGCAAATTTAAGGGTAATACTACGACTGGTTGGCCCGGTGTTAAGATAATGTGACTGGGTGTGGTATCATGCCAGGTGTTACGGCATGCTATACACAGTGAAGGCAGCACTATATCTACTTCAAGTGGAAACCGTCCCCAGATTACTGAAATACTGTTGGTGATACAATAAACACAGTAAACATAAACAATTTATATTATGTGATGTACATGCTTGGACTTATATAATTATATATTGTTTTTTATTGTGTCTGACCTTGTACTAAACCTTTGTATATTACTTGAAAATCTGACATAATTTATCTACCCTTACTTTATATATCAATACTTGTACTTCTACCTAACATTAAAAAACAAACAATTGTAACCTTTTCAAATTTCTTTTTGATATTCATGGAACTCTGTTCTGCAAAAGCAGTAAATGAGGTTTTATCTTAAATGCATAATTTTGAGTGTTAAACATGTTCTCATTTCTCATGTTAACTAGCATCCAGAACTGCATATCATAAGAAATAAAAAAACATAGTTTTAAAATCATGATTTATTTCTTATTTTAAATTTTAATAATATTATATTATAACATAATTAATAATATATGAATAACAGATGTTGTTCTTTCAATATTTTTCTCAGCTAATGTTCTTCCTTATCATATTTCCAGACAATGCAGGCCTCGAAGAGAAATGCTGGTGTTCCATCAGCAATGGTTGCTAGGCAGTCTCTGAATGACGAGGAGCTGGTATGTATATAACTGGCCCTGCCTTTCCTACTGAACATATCCCAGAATTACGTGTGTGTGAAGTCTAGCTTATATTGTAGAGTCAGTGTATTTATCTACCATCAACATGGCTACAATGCAATTTCTACTGCATATTCTGCAGGTAGTGTTTAAATTTAAGGTATTTTTTTAATAATATTAGTGTTTGTATTATTAATTTGTTAATTATTTTTTCTTAAAATCTAAGGTATATTTTTTGTTGTAATAATCGGTGTTTATATTTTTTTATTTTTTTATTTTCTTAAAATCTTAGGTATGTTTTTTGTAATATTATTATTATTATCATTATTTTTTTTTTTCTTGAACAGTTAAAATGCATCTGATCAATTTTTTTTAAATTAGGATGGCTTTAAGTTAAAAGTACATATATTATTCCCTTTCAAGAATTTTTTTAGAACAATACATTTTATTTGTAAATTTGATTTACATTCGGGATCAGAGGAATCGGTTAGGTTGTTTGCGAAATAAATGACTGATTTTATTTATAAGGTTTTTATACATAATGTGTAAAAAGAAAATCAGTTTTCTTTTAAATCCTCAGATTATGTATAGCAAAATTATTATACAGTTGTATGATATTTTGTTTTCAATTATTTTTTCCAAATTAAATATTGCGTTTCATTTTAAAAAAGTTTTAATCATGTTATTTTACATGTCATACAAAAATTGCTTTGGAAAAATTTCCCTTCAAAAATGCCATAATTTTAGTAAATGTATGTTATACTGTTTTTCCATACATCAATAATTTGTATAGTTTTGCTGAAAAATCCATGGTTGCTAAAACATAATTCTAAAATAATTAAGTTTATGTCATAATTTGAATATTTTTTTTAAATATTTTTTTAAGAAAAAAAAAGATGACTACAGCAGTTGGAGATGGCTTGCCTTTGTTTTTTAAAAAAAAAAAGTCCTTTACTCAGAAACACTCAAAGATATTCACTTAAAACCGAACCTGGTAGAGCAATTGGTAGAGCATCGGCACCATGTTCGGGAGGCCCAGGTTCTATCCCGGACTGGGACATTCCAAAGTCATTAAAAATGGTAGTGGTATAGCTCCTTTGCTAACACTCCAGCAAATATAAGGATAGTTCCACAATTAGTTGGCTTGGTGTCAGTATAATGTGACTGGGTGTGGTATCATACCAGGTGTTCACGGCATGCTGTACACAGTGAAGGCAGCACTATATCTGCTTCAAGTGGACATCATCTCCAGATAACTGAAATACTGTTGTTGGGACACTTAACCCAATAAACATAAACATATTCATTGAAAACTTGATGACTTGTTGACTGTCATTAATCGGAACCAATTTCATTAAGGGTATGTAACTCTAAATTTCTTTACAGTACCTTTTCATTTTTACATTTTCAGTGATGGTTAAGGATTTTTTTAAATGTTACTAACATAAATGTAAATATAATCCTAACCATTAATTAGGAAAGCTCTCTTGGTTAGTTTTATAATTTCCAACTAACCTCCATATTTCCAGAAAATGCATGTCTACAAGAAAACACTACAGGCTCTCATCTACCCAATCTCAAGCACAACACCTCACAACTTCTACGTTTGGACTGCCACGTCACCCACATATTGTTTTGAGTGTGAGGGTCTCCTGTGGGGTTTGGCTCGGCAAGGGGTACGGTGTACAGAATGTGGCGTAAAATGTCATGAAAAGTGCAAGGACCTGCTCAATGCAGACTGTCTCCAGAGTAAGTGGGAATTTCTTTGTGTATATATTTTATTTCTGTTTCAATTTGTGCTTGACTTTATGCTTTATGGGAATTTCTTATATTTTATTTTTGTTTCAAGTTTTACCCTTGACTTTATGCTGTATGTTATTGTTTGCTTTTGAAGTAGGGTGTTGCAGGTTCTGTTTTTGCAACTGTTTGGACTGTAAATGCAGTTAGTTGCCAGCCTTTGTAAATGGTCTGTTTTCCTTTTTATGTTTTTAATTTTTTTTTAACTAGGTAGACATACTTTATTAATCAAATGCCAGATGTATGGAGGAACTGTTTAAAATTGGATAAATCACTTCATTTTTTTTTTCTTACTTTGCACCCAAAAGGCTTTTCAGAATTGTGAAAATTCAGAATTCTGTTTATCTGTACTGCAACAGTGAGCGTGTTTAATTGCTTGTAAAGTTCATTAGCACAATACAGATATTTATATCTCTGATTATTCAATGATTTTGATAAAGCCGTATGGGCTAAAGATTTAGAAAAGGGGTATATATCTGTGGTTATTTTAAGCCAAAGCTGTTTGTTCTATTCTGCTTGGCGAGGTGGTAAAGAAATTTAATTTTATCTGATTTGCTTGACAAAATGAATTTTATCTGTTTTGCTTGGCACAACATTTTAGAAGTTGAATTCATTTTGTTTTCTTGACTAGCTGTTAAAGAAGATAAATTTTTTTTGTTTCCTATTTGTTGATATTTCTAGTTTGCCCATTTGGCAAAAATGTATAAAACTTGTTAAGACTGTTTAAGTCTTAGAGTGATCAAGTTTTTTAATCCCATTTTTTTGCTGTAGGCATAGAAAAAATAAGACAAGAGAAAAGACAATTTTAACACAAACTGTTATTTGGATGACACAACTACCTTTTGGTTCATGTTCATTGCAAGCATATATAGCTAATTCTGCCCAATATGTGCTTCAAGTAGGCACCTTTTGGTTCATGTTCAGTGCAAGTATTTACAGGTAATTCTGCCTAATATGTGCTTCAAGTAGGTACCCTTTTGGTTCATGTTCAGTGCAAGTATTTACAGGTAATTCTGCCCAATATGTGTTTTAAGTAGGTACAATTTTGGTTAATGTTCAGTGCAAGTATTTACATGTAATTCTGCCTAATATGTGCTTCAAGTAGGTACAATTTTGGTTCATGTTCAATGCAAGTATTTACAGGTAATTCTGCCTAATATGTGCTTCAAGTAGGCACCTTTTGGTTCATGTTCAGTGCAAGTATTTACAGGTAATTCTGCCCAATATGTGTTTTAAGTAGGTACAATTTTGGTTCATGTTCTGTGCAAGTATTTACAGGTAATTCTGCCAAATATGTGCTTCAAGTAGGTACCATTTTGGTTCATGTTCAGTGCAAGTATTTACATGTAATTCTGCCCAATATGTGCTTCAAGTAGGTACCATTTTGGTTCATGTTCTGTGCAAGTATTTACAGGTAATTCTGCCCGCTAGGTGCTTCAAGTAGACACCATTTTGGTTCATGTTTAGTGCAAGTATTTACAGGTAATTCTGCCCAATATGTGCTTCAAGTAGGTACCATTTTGGTTCATGTTCTGTGCAAGTATTTACAGGTAATTCTGCCCAATATGTGCTTCAAGTAGGTACCATTTTGGTTCATGTTCAGTGCAAGTATTTACATGTAATTCTGCCCAATACTTGCTTCAAGTAGGTACCATTTTGGTTCATGTTCAGTGCAAGTATTTACATGTAATTCTGCCCGCTAGGTGCTTCAAGTAGGCACCATTTTGGTTTATGTTCAGTGCAAGTATTTACAGGTAATTCTGCCCAATATGTGCTTCAAGTAGGTACCATTTTTGTTCATGTTCAGTGCAAGTATTTACAGGTAATTCTGCCCGCTAGGTGCTTCAAGTAGGTACCATTTTGGTTTATGTTCAATGCAAGTATTTACATGTAATTCTGCCCAATATGTGCTTCAAGTAGGTACCATTTTGGTTCATGTTTAGTGCAAGTATTTACAGGTAATTCTGCCCAATATGTGCTTCAAGTAGGTACCATTTTGGTTAATGTTCAGTGCAAGTATTTACATGTAATTCTGCCCAATATGTGCTTCAAGTAGGTACCATTTTGGTTCATGTTCAGTGCAAGTATTTACATGTAATGCTGCCCGCTAGGTGCTTCAAGTAGGCACCTTTTGGTTACTGTTCAGTGCAAGCATGTATAGTTAATTCTTACCTCTAGGTGCTTCAAGAAGGCACCTTTTGGTTACTGTTCAGTGCAAGCATGTATAGTTAATTCTGCCTGCTAGGTGCTTCAAGAAGGCACCTTTTGGTTACTGTTCAGTGCAAGCATGTATAGTTAATTCTTACCTCTAGGTGCTTCAAGAAGGCACCTTTTGGTTACTGTTCAGTGCAAGCATGTATAGTTAATTCTGCCCGCTAGGTGCTTCAAGTAGGTACCATTTTGGTTCATGTTCAGTGCAAGTATCTACAGGTAATTCTGCCCGCTAGGTGCTTCAAGTAGGTACCATTTTGGTTCATGTTCAGTGCAAGTATTTACAGATAATTCTGCCCGCTAGGTGCTTCAAGTAGGTACCATTTTGGTTCCTGTTCAGTGCAAGCATCTATATTAATGCTGCCCAATATGTGCTTCAAGTAGGCACTGAGCTGCAAATTCTTACTACAGTATGACATTAACTTTTATATAACCAACCCTCATCATTCCATTATTGCAAGAGTATCCTGTTTGATCCTCTTTTTATCTTTGTTACTTTGTTTTTTATTATTTCCTTTGTTTTTGCTTTCAGTTTGATTTGCTTAATTTGTTTTTTATTTGTATTTGTAAACCATTATATTCACCATGTAGTGTTTTGCTAGTTTATCCTCTATATTATTCTTGGCTCAACTTTTGAATGAAAAAAGAAAGTTGAAGCTCTGTCAAACATTCTTCTTGTCATCAGCAGTGGTCAACCTTTATGTTAATCCTTAGCTTGCTGCAATTTGTTGAAAGACCCATGTTAAATTCTGAGGTGTTTTTTTTCTCTTTAATATTACATATGTAACATTTCAGGGTTGATATACTTATAAACAGAGTGTAAAAGGTATGTGTGATCGTATAGTGGGTATTGAAAGTAAAAAGGTTACTTCTGAATGGCTCGACCTTTATTTGAAAACGTAACATTTTTAAAAAACAAAACAAAACGACACAACGTCAGTTATGTCACTTATCTTGTGCAGCGTTTGCCGCTATGAACTAACATTGTCAGTCATAATTCCATACACAGAGACTGAGCAGCAAATAGTGTAGTGCACTCAAGCAACTGTCTGGGTAGTTCCAGGACTGGTTGGCCCGCTGTCAGGATAATGTGACTGGGTGTGTAGTATCATGCCAGGTGTTCATGGCATGCTATACACAGTGAAGGCAGCACAACATCTGCTTCAAGTGGGCACCATCTCCAGATAACTGAAATATTGTTGGTGGGACAACAAACAAAACAATAGTTTAGATCCTTATCAGACAGCTTCCCAAGCAGGGAGCTGACTGATCCAGATCTATGATATTTGCCTAAGCCTTATAAATATGCGCATAGCAGGCTAAGAGTTAAGCTTCGTTTTTCAATCACCATCAAATATATTTACTTTAATCTAATATATATATATTTGTTCACCTTCAAAAGCCGAACCCATTTCATAATGGTAGGTAATACTAAAATTAATTATGATACACTTTTGCACCTTTTTTTACTAAGAACTTTCTATGTTGTTGAGGTTCTTTTAAGGATTATTTACAGCTGGCATCATACTGTCCAACACAAGACAACAACAAACACCAAGACAAGTGGAGCATGCTGCCTACTGACAGCTCTTGTCTTAACTGTGCATTGAAGTTGAAGATTAATTGCATGATTTATCTAGGGGGCACCCATGGCATGGTGGTAGTCGCCGACTTGTAACTCCTCTGACCAATAAGCCCCTCACCATGAGGGTTCGAGTCCCATTCTGGGCAGAGGACTTAATGTGGGAAGGTCTTCCAGCTGACCTGCTGGTGGTTTAACCCAGACATTTGTTTGGGGACTTCCTCCACCAAAATAGATGGATGCCACTATAATGCTCATTATGGGTCACTGCGATGTATTTCAAAAACAAAAACAAAAAAACCTGATTCATTCTAACAGTAAAATTAGTATCCCATAGATTTCAAGCAAGGTTGCAAAGCTATAAACCTAAATTAATATTTGACACCAAAAATCGTCATAATACATCATTAGACTTGTTACTATTGCACAGTGAAAAGATTTGATTGCCATTATAGAGACCCTTATCATGAAGCAGGTTGCAAAGAAGTAAAGTCTCTAGACAGGACCCATGCATTACTGGTTAATTTCTAGACCATGGCGTTTTCAGATTTTAAATATGGAGTGTCACACATTTTCTTTGCTTCAATGCTCCTTAACTCTTCCACTGCTGCCTGACATACAGCATATGTCTATTTGTAACCACTAGCAATGCTGTTATAAGTACACCATACATTCTGTTTACTTCTATTTTTGAGTGTTTAGAGCATTGCTTATTTCCTATGAAAGTATGACCAGAGTTACTCCCCTTGACAGGAACAGTGTTTTTTTCTTATTTTCTTAGAAATATTCATACTTTTGAAGGTGTTGGAGCAGGAAAATGTTAAAGATTTGGATTTTTTCAACTTTTTTTTTCATTTTTGAAAGTCCATACCATTTTTATCATGTGATAATTATTAAATTTTATTTGATTAAGAATCCATGTTCAGTTACCTTTCTAATGATATATATCTTTACATATGCAAAATTATAAGCGAGTAAGCGATGTAAGCATTTTCTTAGGAAATTTATAGAAAATTCTTTCGCATGGGGTGTGGAAAATGGCTTAGCAGGGAAAGGGTTAACCCTTTCATTTATAGAACATATAAATGATTTTGAAACTTAACCTTTTGTTTTTATTTCTTTAAAACATTTTAAAGTATTTTTGATGCATGTATGTTTCATCATTTTATACTGAATCCATGGTCAAACCAGTCAACAAATAAACCCTAAGTGGGGCAGATTCTACTAAAGACAAGACATTTGTAATTGCTTCACAAAGGTGTAAAATGCCTAATGCATGAGCGAAAGGGTTAAACTTGACTCTGTGTTTCAGGATAATATGACTGGTAGGCTCTAATGGTTTACAAATAAAAGATTGGGAGGTCGTGGGTTCAAACCCCGGCCGGGTCAAACCAAAGACTTTAAAGTTGGTAATAGTGGCTTCTCGCTTGGGGCTAAGGGGACAGCATTACACCTGACTCGTTGGTGTCAGTATAATGGACTGGCCCGGTTCAGTCCCTTAGCACCTCATAAGTGCCCCTGTGCGATAATGATAGAAATGTCTCTGCGCAGTATCGGTAAAAATGGCCGGCAAATCCCAAATTTCAGGATAATGTGACTGGTAGACTTTTATGGTTTACTAATAAAAGACTCAATAAAACAGGATATGGTGATATGCTTTTATATCTTGACATGTATTTCATTTTAAACTTTAATTTACAGAACCCTTTAACACCTAAAAGGTTGCAATTGTGTGCAGATATTGTGCATATTATATGGGTTTTTTAACATAATAAGCAGCCACAATTAAACAAATTGAAATTTATGTAATTTGCATGTATACATATTCTTTATTTGAACTCTTTTAAGACTTTAAGACTTAAATTTGCTTTAATATGCATTTTTACATAAATATTTTTAGTTATCAAATGCAACATACAAAAGCTGTTTTCTTAGGAGAAAGCCATAAAGTGAACACATGCAATTACTACAAAAATCTAATTTCTAAGAAGGAATACCATGGTTACATTACATGTTTTTTATTCCCTTTTAACCATCTGTGCCTTTTTTAGTTTTGCTTTAGTATGCTTGTTTGCTTTGTATTTGTTTTTTGTCGGTTTTGCTCTTTTTTATTGGTTTTACTTTTTTTATTTTTAGTGGCTTTGCTTTCTTTTGTATTTTTATTGGTTTTGCTTTTGTTTAATGATTTTGCTTTTTGTTTGACCTCCTGCTTGCTTTTCCATCACTTATAGTTATTAAAAGGAAAAATCAGAAATATAGTAAGTACTTTGTACAATCTATTGTGTGTTTTTTAATGTCAAAATGTTTTCGTTTTTTGTTGTTGCTCTTTTTATTTTCAATTTTGAAATCGATCCAATCTCACGTTTTCCCCAGTTTGCTTGCAATTTCGTGAAATTTGCATCTTCTTGTCTTCCATTTTATTTTTTACCACCCTTTAATATTGTTTTTTTCCTGTTTGTGCATTTCAGTCATAAGATCATTTCACCACAAATTTATGTTGTTTCATGAAACAACGAGACGGAATTTATTCTTGTGATATGTGTCGTTGATAGTGTTATTGGCATATTATTCAAGTCCTCAGCACCTCTCCGTGTGGGTTCACATCCTGGCCTGAGTGAGAAACTTTCACGAGGAGAGGTTTTCCAGCTAAAGTGCAGAGCATCAGTGGTTCTACCCAGGAAAAAGTCTGGGATCTTCCTCCACCAATAAATAGCTAGATGTTACCAATATGACTAGAGTTATATCTGTGCGAATGTAACACAAAACCATAAAAACAAACAAACCGAAACTGCCATGTCATTCAGAAGCAACAGGCCACAATAGCTATGTTGGTAGAGCGTCAGCTTGCGGATCGGGAGGTCATGGGTTCAAACTCCGGCCGGGTCAAACCAAAGACTTTAAAGTTGGTAATAGTGGCTTCCCTCCTAACGCTCAGGGCTAAGGGGACAACATTACGCCTGACTCGTCGGTGGTGTCAGTGTAATGGACCCGCTGGGTTCAGACCCTGGGCACCTAATAAGTGCCCCTATGCTATAATGATAGAAATGTTGTTGCACAGTATTGGCACAAATGTTGGCAAATCCCATCCCACCCCATTGCTTTTAGAAGCAGTTCTAAAAAGGCAGTTTAATTATAGAAAATTATCAATCCCTTTTGCCTTGAAGAACCCAGCATATTCTGAAAAGCCTCTCCTTCTTTATTAACTTCTCAGTTTTTTTTGCATAATTTACCTTTAATGGAAGTTAAACATAGAAAATTAATTAAACTCAGGGGACTTCAAATAATGCAAGCTCAAGACAGTATTTGAGATGTGTATTATTATTCAAGGTAAAGCTTATTAGGAGGGGTGGATATATGGATAATGTATGGATATTACAATGGGGACTGATTAAAAGTTGTATGCAAATATTTTACCGGGGGCACCTGTGGCCCAACAGTTAGAGTCGTAGACTTGAAGCTCCTCAGCCCCTCACCTCATGGGTTTGAGTCCCGGTCAGGGTGAGAACTAACTTGTAGGGAGATTTTTCAGCTAACCTGAGATGCACTGGTGGTTCTACCCAGACGTAGGTTTGGGTTCTTCCTCCACCAATAATTAGCTGGACATTGCTAATATGACCATAAATGTGTCAGTGCGACAAAAAACAACACAGTACTTTGCCAGTAAGAGTGTTAATAGAATTTTATAAAACACACATAAACTAATGCCTATTGTTGCACTGGGTAGAGGATTGAACTGCAGTACAAGATGTCCTGGGGTCAAACTCAACAATTTTCCAGCTAACCTGGGATGTGTCGGTGGTTCTAACCAGATGAAGTCTGTGGTCTTCGTCCACCAATAATTAGCTGGACATCACCAATCTGACCAGAAATTGTTCAGTGTAATGTAACAGAATTTATACAAAGAAATTCTACAACAATTTCTGTTTTTCGTTTTCATTAGCAAGCATATCCAGGTGCTGCATAAATTCAACATTTTTAGACCATTTGTCTTCGGCATTTCTAAACGCATCTTAAACTATAATGATAAACTAGTTCAGTAAACAACCTCTAGCAAATAAACAATTAAACAGAAAATACCTTCATTAAACTGATGAAATATCGAGTTTGAGTTTTAAAAACAAGCTTCCCCCAAATTTAAACGAATGTTCAATTTTGGTTACGTGACAGTATATATACTGCTCCTTATTTAAACAAACAAGTTTTCTTGTGTTATTTTTAAACCACAGACCTTGTAAAACTGTTACTGTGAAGGAAAATCAGTACATCTGCCAGCATTATTATTGCTTAATCTGTTGTGTTCCTAAAATATTAATCAAAAACCTGTTTTGTTAAATAATGCTGTCTACGACAATAAAATTACTGTTTTGTCGTGTCATGTGTCACATGATGTTAGTAAATGTGAGATTGCATCAAAAGAACTTTAAAAAGAACTAGTGTACTATACCCAGAAACTTCTCTTCCTTAATGCATTTCTTTCAAATTTGAACACATCAACCTAACAACTAAAATTTATTTCTGAAATGCCTTCCTTTAATTTGTTTAATGGAATTGTTTGTTAAATGCTTACGGCTAATCAAAAGTAATTAAATATTTATTATAGTAAATTGGAATCTTTGATCTAACCGGTACTATGGTAACCATTAAAACCATAAAATCCTTTGCAGACATCTTGTTTTGTCTTCCTCCAAAATGGTTTAAAGATAGTATTGAAAAATTTTGTTATCTCTTTGTTTAGGAACTGTACTTATGATTTCCAGTTAAAAAGGAAGACACAACAATAATGTAGGACAGAATTATGTCAGTGCAATGTAACAACAACAACAAACAAAGAAGAAATTGAAACATAGCAAAACAAAAAAATGTTTGTATTTATTTTATTTGAAGGCAGGCCCACTTGTATTGCAGACCATTGTTCTTCTGACGGCACCAGTGACTTTTTAATTCATGATCATTATATATATATATATATATATATATATATATATATATATATATATATTATTTATTATTTATTCATTTACGACCAGTCGCAATAGCTCAATTGGTAGAGCGGGGGCTTGCGGATTGTGGGAGGTCGTGGGTTCAAACCCTGGCCGGGTCAAACCAAAGACTTTAAAGTTGGCAGAAGTGGCTTCCCTCCTTACTTTGTGGCTAAGGGGATGGCATTACGCCTGACTCGGCGGTGTCAGTATAATGGACTGGCCGGGTTAAGTCCCTGGGCACCTCATAAGTGCCCTTGAGCTATTATGATAGAAATGTCCCTCCACAATATCAGCAAAAATGCTGGCTAATCCCAATCCCAATCCCTAACACTCGGGGCTAAGGGGACAGCATTACACCTGACTTGTCAGTGTTGGTATAATGGACCGGCCGGTTTTAGACCCTGGGCACCTCATAAGTGCCTCTGTGCTATAATGATAGAAATGGCGCTACACAGTATCAGTAATTGCCGGAGATTCCCATTTATTGATATTTATTATAGTTAATAATAATAATATTATTAATGATGTCACTGGCACAATGTATACTGACAGCTTTCTGTATAATCTGTTTTGAATTTGACGCAGCAATTTCTTAAGGTTAGTCAGGCCCAAGCAATGGTCAATCTCTTTGCCTTGGTCAATCTTCTGTGTTCTGTGTTTTTACCCTTGACTATTTTAAGACAGAGAAAATATAATATTAATAAATAAATGTCATAGATAATTGCATCTATTTTTAAGGGTATTGTTTCCACATGCCAAGGTCATGAAAAAATAAGTGACATAACAAAAACCATGTGATTGTAGTAACAGTATATTCATCTCAGACAAGTTTAATATTACGGAAACACATATTACATAATATGTTTCGAGGCAAAAGCATATTAATACAATTTATGTGGCTGGGGTCTTCCTCTACTTAAAAGCTAGACGTTTCTATAATGATCATAAATGGTCACTGCAATGTATTTCAACGAAAAACAAAACTTTTAATCCATATCAGCCTGCTGTCGATAGGAGCTGCCTCATCAGGATCAGCACTATTTGCTGCTGAGTTTTTAGCATTGTCATCTTGTTTGAGTAGTTGTTGTGAATAACTCAGATAACTTATTGGTTTTGAAGAAATATAGCAAGCTCAGGAAGTTTCTGTGGAAGCAATTGCTTTGTATTGTTACGATTTCAAAAGATCCTAAACTGCGGACAGTAGACATGATTTCTTGCTGTATAGAAAAAATGTGAGAAATATGGGAGTTTCAAGTTGGAAATAGATCTTGAGGAAAACTGTTATCTTGTAATAACCTTTTCCTTGCTTTAAACACCAATCTGCCCATTAGCAAAAAATGTACCACACCATTCAGGTGTTTGTAACAAATGATGGATTCAAATGTGGTATATCAGGTATAACCTAAATCTGTTTCCATGTTGACTGTAAAATTGTATATAAATACATTGGATTTTTTGTTATGCTTTATTTGATTTACCCAGCAATAAATGACTTCATGTGATGTTTTTATTATTGGTTGATAAAATACCTGTCAAAACTGATTAGCTCCTTTTGAAATATGACTTGATGATGAAAACAAAACTGCCAGAGTTAGTTAACATCTTGACTGTGCAACGATCAGGAAATAGTGAACCGTACAATTCTTGTATATTTAAATACTATGAGTACTGGGCCTGGTAGCACAATCGGTAGATTGTCAGCTATAGGTACAGGAGGACCCAGGTTCGATCGAGGACTGCAACATACCAAAGTTGTTAACATTGCTAGTGGTATAGCTCCTTTGCTAGAGCTCAAGCAAATTTAATTGTAGTTCCACGACTGGTTGGCCCTGTGTCAGGTTAATGTGACTGGGTGTGGTATCATTCCAGGTGTTCACGGCATGCTATACACAGTGAAGGCAGCACTATATTTGCTTCAGGTGGTCCCATCTCCAGATAACTGAAATACTGTTGGTGGGACGATAAACCCAATAAACACACAGTACTATATCTTGAGTGCTAGAGTCATGGACTTATAACTATTCTGACTGTCTGCTCTCCTCTCACCAAGTGAGTTTGAGTTCTGGTCAGGATAAAGGATTTATTATACGAAGGTTTTCCAGCTGATCTGCTATGCGCCGATTTTTACCCAGACATTTGTCAGGTGTTTTTATCCCCCAAAATATCTGGATGTCACTAGAGTGATTTAAATTGTATCACTGCGATATATTTCTGAAAACAAAACCCCAAAAAATATTTGTAAACTATATTTTTAAATATATTTCATTCCTCAGGTAAGAATTTCAATGTTGATATGATTTTGTTTTTAAGTTTTTAGACAAAGAATTTATTCTTTTTTACTTTTTTTTAATTTCCTGTTGCCTATAAAAATGATTTATATAATGTTTTACAAAAACCATAATGTTTCAATAAGGGACCTGTCTGTTGTTTGTTGTCTTGTTTATCTGGTTTTGTATCAATTCCAAACAAATGCACCTGAGGCACATAAAAAATTGGGAAAAGTATCAGTTTTTATGCATTGAGCCTGTACACAAGCTTGCTATCATTTAATTATTATTACTTTGTAGAAATTGTAACGAAATTTTCATGTTGTTTTTGAATACATTGTTGTAAAATTCAGAAATTAAGATTAAATTTTTAAATTAAGATTTGATCCCAAAATATTTGTATACAATATTTCCACCATAATGGGGTCCTGCCAATATCCACAGTTATCTCCCTTGCGAAGTCAGTCTAGAGTGATTTCCCTTTGATATTGGGTAGTTCCGGTTTGTTGAGAAAAACGACGATCAGATAAAGTATCGAGATTTATCCCTGTGTTCTTAAAGGAATTTCAATGTTCGCTCTACATTCAACATAGGAAACTGATGCAGAAAAGCAGTACAGCCAAAGCTAAGAAGGAAATTATGTATGATAGAGTAAAACTGTTAAAGTCAGAACAGTTTCTCAAGAAGTTGGTACTTAATCTCGACAGATCGTTCGTAATACTGGCGTGTTGCGATTAATTTCGCTATTTTTGTTGTCTTTTTTCATCATTGATGAGCTGCAGATAATTTGTGTAACCTTTAAATGTAAATGTGCTGGAAGTGAAGTGGTAATTGGAGCAATTCGACTCTAGTAATGCATTTTTATACTAGTCATGATTGAAATTAAATGTGTGGCATGTGGGGAGTTGGCAACATATGCAACCTATTTTGGTGTGTGCATTCTTTGCTCTTTTATCCTATTTTCATTAACTTATTGAGCCCTACAGCCATTTAACCAGTCATCCCTAGAGGCATTTCTCCAGTCATCCCCTACACCTGGTGGGGGTCTTATCTGCCCCTCATGCCTGGTGACACATCTGGTGTGGATTACTGGTCAGTGTAAGATATTGGGGGTGGATGTATACACAACACAATAAACATGTCATTTTGGATATACTCTAAAAGTATATTTTCACATACTTGCAGCACAGAAAGTGCTTTACACAACCGTGTAATTTTTAACACTGTAAGAAAAGAAAGAAAATGACTGAAATCCGAAGAACAAGTAAGATTAATAATAATGCTCTTAAACTTCATATTTGATTGAAAACTTCCGCTATTTCCAAGCGTTAGCTTTTGTCTTTTGATCAGTTGATATTTGCAATTATATTATAATTGGATCCGACACAGCTAATTCCACATATCCGCCGATACAGGTGTGTATAAATAGGAATTTTAAGGTTAACAGTTAGGCACATCGCCATTTTTCTTTGTCTCGACATAATTAATTCATTGTGTTTACATCCGGGTTATATGAAAATCCAATACATATATTTCAGGCCATAAAAACCTTACATGTGACCACGCTTTTTCCTAATCCACAGCTATTTTCAACATAAAATCGGCTCTCAATATAGTTTACTGTATATAACCGAAACCGGAACTACCCAAAGAAGTGCCACCTCGTTTAAGGGAGGTAATTACGTAGCGAAATCAGGAATAACTCCGTATATCGGTAGGACCTCATTGATGTTGTGAATTATATTTGTTTTCAATAATAGTATATTATTTTTGACATGAAATTAATGTTTTATCATGCTGTGGTACAACAATTAGGAATTCTGAAAATTGTATCCCTTTGACCACTGCTTTGGCGATATTTGGTATTGTGTACTGGGCTCATAGTTTTGCGAAGTTTGGCTATGTGCATTAGGCTCATGCAAACATGACTTTATGCTATTGCATCAGTTATAATTATATCTGATCAGAATCTACAGAATTGTGTAATTAATGTAGAAATATAATTTTGGGGTCCTTTCTTGTATATTCATACTTAATATGCATAAAAATATTATCAAAGACAACATATTTACCAGACCTGATAGCGCAATCAGTAGAGCATCAGCTCCTGGTTTGGGAGGCTCCGCTTCGATCCCGGGCCGTGACATACGAGTCACTAAAAATATAAGGATACTTCCACAGCTGGTTGGCCTGGTGTCTGGATAATGTGGCGGGGTGTGGTAACATGCCATGTTTGCTATACACAGTGATGGTAACACTATATCTGCTTTAAGTGGACACCGCATCCAGATAACTGAAATACTGTTGGTGGGATGATAAACAAAATATTTATTACTGTTATGTCAGTTTTTTTTATTCATAGCATGTGTCAAATTTGTGTTACAGTTCTATACGTGACACTTCAGATTTTCATGGCGAATGTAGATTGTTAATGTGCTAGATAATTCGATTGTAATATATATATATGTTAATTACACTTTATAATTTATATATTATACCTTATATATAATATATGTTATTACAGCCATCTTTATATTAATATTGATGTCTACAATAAAGATTGCAATAAGTTAGCATTATAATTATTATCATTATTATTATTATTATTATTATTATTATTACTTCTACCATTATCATCATTATTCAATTGAGCAGTATCAATAAATATTGTCATTATTTTTATATACATGTACTGTTATAACAATAATAAAGATAATTACAATAATAACAATAATAATAAAAAGTAGTTGTAGTAATAGTAGTAGAACTAAAAGAAAAACCATTTTCCTTTTTGTTGTTTTGTTAAAACAGTAAACCTAATGTTTTCCAACAAAAAATATCTTAAGTGCTTCCATTATTGAACTCTCTTTTCACATCATAAAATGTAACATTAAAACAAGATCAGTTCACAGTAAAATGATAGACTCTGTCCATTAGAAGTACATGTGTATATTTTAATGAAGTCGAGATCTCAGTAGAAGCTGGCAGATCAGGATCTGCACTATTCATTAATATCTGACATGTAATTTAAAATATGATCAACTAAAATATATATATCGAATGTTGCAATATTTACCATATTAAAACTTTGCAAAATGTATTAAAAGTTACCCTAAAGGTCTTTTTTCAACTATGCAAAGTATATCAAAAGTTTTAGAATTTACCTAACTAACTTGATTCAGTATATCAAAAGTTGCAAAGTTGCAAAATCTACCTAACTTTAGTTTAATACCATATATCAAAAGATGCAAAGTTGCAATACCAACCTAACTTTAATTTTATACCATATATTAAAAGATGGAAAATCTACCTAACTTTAACTTGATTAAGTATATCACAAGTTGTAAAGTTGCAATATCTACCTAACTTTAATTTGATACCATATACCAAAGAAGCAAAATCTACCTAACTTTAACTTGATTAAGTATATCACCAGTTGCAAAATTTACCTAACTTTATAACTTGTATATTAAAAGTTAAAAAAACAGCCATCTTTCATAAGTATGCTAAACAATTCACATCTTAAAGACATTCCAATGTGAATTTTTGTTACATTTTCTCTTTCTACATAAAAGTATCATCTTAACTAATTCGAGCATACATTTAAGTTACAACCCTCGCCCCCTGACCCATCATCATTGTAAAAAAAAATCTATTTAAAAAAAGACAGAAATATTTAAATAAAATGAGTAAATGAAACAATGGGTTATGTGGTTTATTTAGGTAATGCTCTACCTTTTATTGTAAAAGAAAAAAATCTATTTAAAAAAAAACTGCAGAAATTTACATAAATAAAGACTAATAAAATTATGAAACAAGGGGTAAATTTGTTTTGTTCGTTGTTTCCAGGAGCAGCGGAGAAAAGTTCTAAACACGGTGCTGAGGATAAGACTCACAATATCATCAAGGCGATGAGAGAACGCATGAAAATTCGAGAGAAAAACAAACCAGACATCTTTGAACTGATCAAGTAAGTTGGGTAAATAACAACTTAAAATGTAGTAATTTAGTTCATGTAAATTGGAAATACATACAAGGAAATGCAGGTGGTGTTTACTTAAGTATTAAATAGGTTAGGTTCATTATCATGCATGTTCTACCTATTCTCTTGTTTTCTAAAATTAATAGATTGACTGATTTCACAAATTCTCACCCTCTGGGTCAAGGGTTGGAAATAATAAAAAAAAATGAGTCTGACTCTGAGACAGTATTCTATTATCTGATTGGCTGGATTCAAATAAATTTTGAAATCTGGCCAATCAGATGCTTAATAGTTGTTTCAGGCTCAATCTCAAACGTTTTAAATTCATTATCTAGCTCAACTGGTAGAGTGTCGGCTTGTGGATAGGGAGGTCGCAGGCTAAGGGGACAGCATTACGCCTGACTCATCGGTGTTAGTATAATGGACTGGCCGGGTTCAGTTCCTGGGCACCTCATTAGTGCCCCTTTGCTATAATGACAGAAATGTCGCTGGACAGTATTGGCAAAAATGCCGGCAAATCTCAATTCCAATGTCTAGAATGTTTCTCAACTAAAGAAGCTGGCCTCAGTTGCAGAATCCTTTCTTAGATGAAACTTTGCTGAAGCTTAAATTTTTACTGCTAAATATCTTCATTTTTATATCTTTAATATCTTAATGTTGTACGGTAATACCTAAAATCTTTCCCTATTAGTGGTGTATACAAAATATTATTTGTAAAATTACGTTCACAACTCACAATGTTGTAAATTGTTTCACAGGGAACTACAACATTGTAAATTGTTCCACAGGAAATTACAACATTGTAAATTGTTCTTTAGGGAAATAAAAGAGTATTCTACAGTTTTCTATGGGACAATTTATAATTTTCTGTCAAATTATGTTCGTGTAAAAACTTCTATAGCTATCAAAATTTGTGTTGAGCAAAATCTCAAATGAGAAAGACTTTTTCAAGTGGGGCAATGACATGCAATGTAACCCCAGGTCATGACATAACCAATCAATGAAATGGTAGTAGCATAACTCCCTTGCTAATGCTCAGGCTGATATAAGGGTAGGTCCAAGACTGGTCACCCGATTCCATGAAAACTGGGTGTGGTATGAGGCTAAGTGTTCACAGTATGCTATACACAGTGAAGGCACGTGGAAACTGTCTCCAGGCAACTAATATATTGTTGGTCACTAGGTAACCCCTATGAACAGATTAAATCAGTTTTAAGTGTTTATCTGTCAAGAATAAATGTCCAAGTTTTTTTTCAGACAAGTGTTCAATGTGGACAAGAAATCCCATTCTGGTCACATGAAAGCAGTCAAACAGAGTGTTCTGGATGGAACGTCCAAGTGGTCAGCTAAGATTGCCATTACAGGTTTGTTATTGTTTAGGCATTTTTGTATATTTTGCATTTACATCACATTAGCTGCATAGATCATCAGAAGACTTCAAAGAGGCACCCATGTCCAAACATTCAAAGTCACTGACTTGTAATACCTCAGCCCCTCACAGTGTGGGTTTGAGTCCTAGTCTGGGCCAGGACTTTAATGCAGGGATGTTTTCCAGCTAACCTGCGGTGACCTGGTGGTGTTACCCAGATGATTGTCTGGGGTTTTCCTCTAAATAGCTGGACGTCGCCAATATGACAATTTTACTGGTGCAATCTAACAAAAAAAAAAAAAAAAAAGACTGTTATAATGCCCTAGTTTAAAATTAAAATAAATGTATGAGTTATCTCCCCTGCATGAAGGTAGGTCATTTACAGAAATAGTCTCATGTTTTTTATGTATTTGCTTACTTTCATTTTATTGCTAATGCAATTTTAATCACTGCTTATTTTAATTTTTTTATAATAAAACCAAATGAACGAGGTATTTTAAGTCATATTGCCTACTGTATGGTTTCCAGTGATCTGTGCCCAGGGCCTTATAGGCAAGGATAAGACTGGTACCAGTGATCCATACGTCACTGTACAGGTTGGCAAGGTGAAGAAAAGAACCAAAACCGTCCCTCAAGATCTCAACCCCGAGTGGCATGAAAAGTTCTACTTGTAAGTAGTAAAGATTCCTTCATTTTTTTAAAATTTTAAATCACTTTGTATTTTAATACGCTTGTTGTTTTTTACTTATTTGTTTCAATTAAAATATGTCATTAAACTTCAATGTATTCAACGCTGTATGACCTATCAAGTGTTGGTGTGCCATAAAACCCAAATTCAGCAAAATATGTTTTTAACTCCTTTGACTGCTTAGCCTCTCACCACGTGAGTTTGAGTCCCATTTGGGGCAAAGAACTTAATGTGAGAAGGTCTTCCAGCGGGCTTGCTGTGTGCCAGACCTGGAAGTGCAATCGGTAAAGCATCGGCTCCAGTTACAGGAGGCCCCGGGTAGTTCCATGACTGGTTGACCCGGTGTCAGGATAATGTGACTGGGTGTGGTATCATGCCAGGTGTTCATGGCATGCTATATCTGCTTCAAGTGAACACCGTCTCCAGATAACTGAAATACTGTTGGTGGGATGATGAAACCAATAAACAAACATTTTAGACGTTCAATCATCTTTCCTTTGTACTGTCCAGCATTGAGAATGTGGAGCGTACTGTCTGTTGAGAGCTCTTGTATGTTTTAAGACGTTAAAGTGCAAAACTTTTAAGAAAAAAAATAACACCAATTTTTATTTTCTGTTTCAGTGAGTGTCACAATTCCTCCGATAGAATTAAAGTCAGAGTTTGGTAAGTTCAACTTACTTAGAATAAGCTATGCATATGTAACTAAGGTTGTATTTTATCTCTTTTACATAATCTTGAAGCATTTTATCATAGTTATGTTAGAGAAGCAAAAATGTGCTTTCAGAATTTCCTTTGCTTTCTACTGTTTGCCTGGCAACCCATGTATATGGCAATAAGCTTTTCAGAAAACCTATTCTGAACATGAGCCAAATAATGAAGAGGTAAATAATGACATAATGTTATTTTTTATATGTTGGCATTGCTTTGTGTTTGGCAGAAGTTTACCCTATTGAACTTCTATTCAACTAAATTATCTTCAACCATGCAAGTGCCCTTTAATTTACATGAGTGATGTTTGCTTTTATTAACTCTTGTTTTCATGAAAATATGTTTATAATTAATACATTCATTTTAATTTTTATTAATCATACTTAGTGAGTTGCAGACACTGTAGATTCGATGCTATATCATTATTTATACACAGTTGGTCCGATTGAATCATACTTAGTGAGTTGCAGACACTGAAGTTTCGATGCTATATCATTATTTATACGCAGTCAGTCCGATTGAATCACTTTTTGTGAGTTGCAGACACTGAAGATTTTATTCTTTATCATTATTTATACACAGTTAGCCCTATTAAAGCAAAGTTATGCATTATGCCTTTACTAGCCCTATTTAAGCAAAGTTATGCATTATGCCTTTACTAAAATTTTAAATCTGACTAATCAATTGCTTGAGGATGATCTCTGTGCTAAAAAAATGGGATAACTTCTGTGTCTGCAACTCATAAAGTCTCATATAACTTGAGGAAAGGTATACAACTAGCTCTTGAACCTTTCTGTCAGCCTCTTACCTATATAACTGTTTGACTTCTTGTTTTCTGTTTCCTTGCTTTACAAAAAGGGACGAAGATAATGACTTAAAATCAAAGTTAAGGCAGAAATTAACACGAGAGTCAGATGACTTTCTCGGCCAAACAATCATTGAGGTTCGAACCTTAAGTGGTGAAATGGACGTCTGGTATAACTTGGGTAAGAAAATACAGCGACCTTGACAACATGTGACATACGACCTTGAAAGGTCAATCTTTTTACCTTGAAAGGTCAACCTTTTGACCTTGAAAGTTTCTTTGCAACCTTGAAAGTTTCATCATTGTGTATTCATTGATCACTGAGTAAGAAAAACAGTTTGTGGAGATAACTGAAGTTACCATGAAGTTATACTCTGTTTTGTCTTAAGAGAAGTTACTGCCTTTATTTTACAACTATTAATTTACTATTAATTTAATGTACCAATTTTTGTTTTAATTCTTTAGAAACTTTGTTCAAACAAAATTAAATGTGCTTCAAATTTTCATGTTCAAACTGTCAAATGCACATTTGAACCCAAACATTGCAGAGAACAGAGAAGTTCTTGTTATTGAAATAGCAATGTTATTTGCACTTAATTTCTTTTTACAATTAAGAAGTGCAAAAGATTACCTTGAGATGAATACTTTTAAGGTCAAAGGCTGACCCTATGAAAGGTCAAAATGTCACATGACTATTGTGGAAGGGATACAAGGTGGAGATTTGTATAATAAAGTTTTTTATCTGGAAATGTTGTCAATTATCCCCCACCATCCTGCATGTCCCCCTTCCATCTAAAACCCACATGTTAATTTGTTTTCTTGATATAAGTGCATACACAATATATCAGTGTTGTATTTTATTTTTTATGTTTTTGATGAAAAATGAAAAGATTATTTACCATATTAAACATATTTATTCATCTGACAATTTTTTTCTTGATAAAAACCACAAAATTTAAACAGGAGTTAGATTAAATCTTCAAAGATTATACAAAATTATAAAAAAAATATGTTGAAAGCATTGAATTTAGCTGCTTCAAAGACAAGAACCATAATATCATTTCTATTAATTAAAACATTAAAAAGCAAAAGTATGTTTTTTTAATAAACACGTTTCATAATGCGCTTAAATGTCTTCATTGGTTTAATACACAACTGTAATATTTTGTTATAGTTACTGAAATTTAGTTTTTTTAAGATTATTAAATTCATGCAATGTGTAAGAAAACGGTCTTTTCATTTTCCATCATTATTTCTTTTGTGAAATCCATTGTTTACCTTTTCCTTAGTGTAAACATGTATATTTTTCCCATCCTCTTTTTTATCCCTGCTTTCGTTATACCCCCAGATATGATGTATATGGGAGCTACGTTTGAGTCACAATGGTCTGTCAATTGGTTGGTCCGTTCTGTAGAAAAGATTTGTCTGATCTATTTCTCAAATATCTTGAGACTGATTTTAATGAAACTTTATAAGACTGGCAAGTACCAAGCCCAGTTGGACATATTGTTGGCACACCAGTTATGACCCTTTTTTGTCTTTATTAACAGCAATCAAGGCTTTAACGAAGTTATGGCCCTTTTTATCTATATTGACAGAAACTGTGGCTTTAACTGAGTTATGGCCCTTTGTTACATATATAAATGGTAACCAAGGCTTAAACTGAGTTATGGCCCTTTTTATCTTTATTGACAGAAACCGTGGCTTTGACTGAGTAATAGCTCTTTGTAACATTTATAAATGGTAACCAAGGCTTTAACTGAGTTATGGTCCTTTTTAATCTTTATTGACAGTAATCATGGTTTTAACTGAGTTATGGCCCTTCGTTACATTTATTATTAGTAACCAAGGCTTAAACTGAGTTATGACCCTCTTTATGTTTATTGACAGTAACTAAGGCTTTTACAGAGTTATGGCCCTTTGTTAGGCCCTTTGTTATCTTTATTAACAGAAATCGTAGTGAAGCAGTATCTGGGGGTATCATCATAAATGATCACCTTTTTATCCTTGCTTTTATTGTTTTTTGCCTTTTAAGGGATGAAGATAATGACTTGAGGTCTAAAATTCGCAAAAAATTCACGCCCGAAGCGGATGATTTTCTTGGTCAGACGATCGTAGAAGTGGCTCAGCTATGTGGCGAGATGACTGTTTGGTACATTCTAGGTCAGCAGATTATGTAAACATAAAATCAAAAGTTGAAAAATTGTTTGATCTAAGTAAACTTCTTTGCATATTGAAATGGGCAATCTACACCAGCTGCGCATGTTTTCTTTTAAATGTTGAATCTAAGTCAACGGCTTTCATTGTAGTTATATAGCTTTATTGCTATTTCACTCAAGCAAATATAAGGGTAGTTTAGACTATTTTTGGAATGAAAAACCCCAAAAAGAAACAAATCATTATTTTAATGATGCAAAAAGAGTCCTACATGTACATGTTATACTAAGCAAATTATATATTCTAAGTCTTTTGCTAACATTTTTATAAACAATGTCGACTGATATTTACATTGTTGAAGTCATAATTTTTCAGTTGAAATAATTCCAGAATGTAGTTAAATTTGTTGCACTGTAAACACACCTGTGTTAAGTCTGATTTTCTTATCTAAATCTACCAGATGTGTAAAAAAAAAAGGAAATGAAAACAGAGGCCCATGGCCAAGTTACAGAGTTGCCAATTTGTTACTCTGAAGAATGTTTAGCTTCTCACCATGTGGGTTCAAGTCTAGATCACGGACAAGGATTAAATGTGGGAGGGTTTACCAGCTGACCTCTGGTGCGCCGGTGGTTCTACCCAGATATTTATCGGGGGTCATCCTCCACCAAGATAGTTGGATGCTGCTATAATGACCTTTATTATGTTGCTGTAATATATTTCTTAACCCAGTTGAAATGAAAGGTTTAAAACCTGACCATATAAAGTGTCAGCTTGCAGATCAGAAAGGCTGGTGGTTCAAACCCCGGCCGGGTCAAAGAGAAAACTTTAAAGTTAGTAAAAGTGGCTTCCCTCCTAATGCTCAAGGCTAAGGGACAGCATTACGCCTGACTCGCCGGAGTCAGTATAATGTACCTGCCGGGTTCAGTCCCTGGGCTCCACATAAATGCCACTGTGCTATAATGATAGAAATGTTGCTGCACAGTATCAGCATCAATGTCGGCTAATCCCATCCCATCTCATGGCTTAAACATAACCCATTGAAATAAAAGGGTTAAACCTTACCATATAACTTTGTCAAAAACTTATTCAGACTTAAGTTGGGGCACCTGTGGTGTAGTGGTAGAATCACTTATTTGTAACTCCTCTGACTGCTTAGCCTCCCAACTCGTGTATTTGAATCCCGTTTGGGACCAGGGACCTAGTGTGGGAATTTCTTCCAGCTGACTGCTGTGCAACAATGTTTCTTCCCAGACATTTCCTTTACCATAACAGCCAGACGTTGCTATAATGATTATAAGTATTAAGAAAACTAAAAGCAAAAACGATTTATGCTCTTTCTAAAAATACTTCTAAGGTGCTAATATGTTTGTATAATCACAAAGTACTTGCAGTAATGGTTGTTAAAATGATAAAATCTGTACCAAAAGGGGAATTGTATTAGGATCATTTAAGCAATTAAGCAACAAGCTTGGACAACATTAATTTTAGTGTCTACTTCAATTGTAAATTTATTTTATATTTTACCGGTTTGTATCCTTCTGTAATTATGCTTCCCACTGCATGAACGTTCCCAATTAATTGTTTGTTTGTGTTTCTTCTTAATAAATAATATAAAATTTTATGTTTGTAAATGTTGTAAGTTCATATCAAATTTTGTATAACATGTAAATGTTGTATTTTTGTAAATGTGTAGCTTTTATTTGATCTTTTTTTTAAATTGAACTTTTTGGTGTGAAGAAAAAAAAAAGAGTAAAAGATTTTGTCCTGTACACTTATTTGGGTTCTGCCTCCACCTGGTATCTATAATTAACTGGGCATTGCAAAAATAACCAAAATAAGTTTGGCATGATGCAATAAAACAAGAAAAAATGAACAAAATCAGAATTCCTTAAAATATTTTTGTGCTGCAATTATTTAACGCCTTCATATATTCTATAAGGAAATGTTCTAAATAAATTATTAAAAATTAATCTAATAAAAATACTTTATCTTTCTGTTGATGTTTTTTCTTTTATAATCAGGATGTATTATACATATACATATCATTATATATAATGCTTTCATTTTTTAATTGTTTGTGCTTATGTTAACTATAGAACATGTATATGTTAAGACATAATTATGTCACTTTGTATAATACATAAAACACCTATTTTATTACACACTGCAAGAATCTGTGAATAAATTACTTTTAAGTTTTAATTTTAGTATTTGATAATTGTAATGATTTTATCAATGATAAATGTAAATCCACAATTGAGCAACTCATATGAAACTCCACTTATTTTTGAACTTAAAACTAGCATATTCCATTATTGTATTACTTTCCTTTTCAAATTTCAAAGGTTCACATACAAGCTGCAATAAAGTAGTTCCAAGTATAAAGCTGTTATAAGCCAAATATAGTATTTTTCAAGATAAAGCTGTTTATAGTCCAAACTTGTATAAAAGCATGTCTGTCAAGTTTTCATAATATTTTATTGCCTACAACACTTACTGTGCCTTTATTATTAACAGAGAAGAGAACGGACAAGTCAGCTGTTTCTGGTGCTATTCGACTTCACATAAGTGTTGAAATCAAGGGAGAGGAAAAGGTGGCACCCTACCATGTGCAATATACCTGTTTACATGAGGTAACACTCCACTAAATCTCTTGGTTCTTAATATATAACCCATGTAAAACTATACATCAGTCTTTGAATAAAAGGAGAGGAAAATAGCTGGAAATTGCTGAAAAATAACAATTCTATATGCTTCATACTCGCCAACTTTTTTTTGTTTTGTTTATTCTTTAATTTGAGACGTCCTCATGGCTTAGCAGTTTAAGTTGTTGAGTTATATGTCCTCACTGCATGGGTTTGAGTCTTGGTCTGTATTCACCAACCATTCTGAAGTCTCTGTCATGACTTAAGCCCAAGTCACAATTTTCATACTAACAAAACTAAGCTTTTTTATGAAGTTGCAATTTGATTTTAAGTTCAAGGAGCAAAATTAAATTGTCATGCTAAAATACAAACATGTAGCTAAATACATAATGAAGATATTGTGGATTGGAACCCATAACTTAAGCAAAATCTTACTTAAGAATAGTTGGTGAATACTGGCCTTGGTATATGTGTCGGTAAAGCTCTTGGGCGGGAGGTCATGTATTAGATTCCTGCTCTGGTAATGAGAATTTTACAGCTCAGGTCTGTTTAATAATGGCAGAATAGGTTTTTGAGAGAACCCTATGGAATGTGAATAGGCTTAAAACTAGTGGTTCTTTCCAGTTGATGCCTGGCTCTAAAAAATTAAAGAGAGGAGAAGTGTTTTGAATATGTTCTTCCTACACCGAGAAAGTTTGGTTTGTAGAGTGTATGAGATCATCAGTTCAATCCCAGCTGCGTAACTATTTGATTTATTTTCAGTTTAGATCAGGTTTGTGATGATTGACTTCTTCTTCTGGTAAATGCATGATTTAATTAATGTATGAACATTTATGTAGGTTATGTTGACCTCTTTTAACTTTTATGTTATTATTGATATTTCTTCTCTAAAATTAAGGTGGTTGTATTTTGTGTTTTTTCAGAACTTGTTCCACTACCTTTGTGAGCAAGCGGGAGGAACGGTGAAGCTGCCGGACGCTGCTGGGGTAAAGCAGAAATTAGTATGTATGCATGGCGCCCCCTCGACCTTGCTTCAACCTTTGACCTTGACCTCTGGTTTGATGGCAATTGCACAAATTTTGACATTTTTAGTTTCACTTTTGAAGATGTTTAAATGATACTCTTGTCAGCATTGGCATCAGATTTCTTATTTTTTAAAGGTCTATTTTTCAAAAATTATCGAAGATATTCATTTTATTTTAGATTTCTTGATCAAATATGAAAAGTGTGACCCAATTTAAAAGGACAGGTAACTCTTAAGTTAATATTGGCATAGTTGTGCCCCTTTTTCAAATGACAGTTTTCATTGTACTATCCAGCACTGCTAAAAGCGACACGTATTGTCTACAGTCAGCTTTTTGTTTGATATTTTTCATCAAAATGGAATATTCCCTAAATCTCTATTATAACATAGTATAGTTTGAAGAATTGTTATTTTTGCTGGATTTTAGATTTTAGTATTAAATCCCAATTTTCATTTTTTTTTTAAATCTTATTTAGGTGTAGTACAGTTTTGGTTTTGTTTCAGGGGAGATAATTCTATAGTTTAGGTTTAAGTTTAGAATATTTTGTGACTGATTTGGGAAGTTTTATTTTGTCTATATTTTGGTTGGACTGGTACTTAAATGGTGTTTTTAAAAAAATCTTGTGCAGTTGCCATACGCAAACTGGCCACCATTGTAAGTTATTGCTATTTAAATATTGATATCAGTCAACACTGGTATCATTTGTGATACATGTATGTGTAACAACATTGTTGTCTTCATGTTAACATTTTTCACCAATTTGAAATGTTTCAACATCTGATTCTTCTTCAAACTGGTGTCAACATCATTTTTGTCAATAGTAAATAATATCACACCCCGCAGTGGCTGATAGAAAGGAGACAAGTAATGTCAACCAATGTGTTAGCCATTGTTGATGTTAACTTGTCAAGGCGAGAGGACGTGGCTTTTACCCACTGTCACATTGGACGTACTAGACTCATTCATATCTTTTAAAAAGAGAAGTTCAGCTTGTATGTGTTTCTTGCCAGGATTCACTGACAGTTAAACATATTTTATTACATTGTATCGACACAGACCACATTCTGTCCAACCGGACCTGGTAGCGCAATCGGTAGAGCGTTGGCTCCAGGTATGAGAGGCCCTGGGTTCGATCCCGGGCCGTGACATACCAAAGTAGTTATAAATGGTAGTGGTATAGCTCCCTTGCTAATGTTCAAGCAAATATAAGGGTAGTTCAACGACTGGTTGGCCCGGTGTCAGGATAATGTGACTGGGTGTTGTATCATGCCAGGTGTTCACGGCATGCAATACACAGTGAGGGCAGCACTATATCTGCTTCATGTGGACACCGTTTCAAGATAACTGAAATACTGTTGGTGGGACGATAAACCCAATAAACAAACATTTGGTCCAAGTATTTAATGTCAGTTACATGTATGAACTGTTTAAGACAGTGTTGGATTCTAAACTTGTTTGCTTTTTGAATGAGATAAGTAATCCTAATAAGTTATAAATTTTCAAACTGTTTACTTAGCAACTGTTATACATTTTTAAAGCATTTAATATATTAACCTATTTTCAATTATGCTTCACATTATTTTAACCTGGTAGATTTTTGTATTTTTCTATATTTTACTCACGAAGATTAGTTTTAGCCTGATTATTCTATATTCGCATTAAACTTTTTTGTATTCAGGGCTGTAAGACCTGTTAAGTGTCGGTGTGCTGTAAAACCCAAATAAATAAATAAATGTTAAAACTTGTCAAGGGTGAACATTCCCATTTATCACCCTCTGTGGGATGTAATATTTATTTTATTACACCATACATCACAATCAAATCATCCAAAAATATTTTATTCTAATTAACATTTCAAATCAAAATAACTGGAGCAACAAAATGTCATTCGGTGAACAGTTCAAGGCCCAGAATAGATCCAATGCACACATTTTAATAAGCATTTATTGACACAGATACTATGCATTACGAAGTTAGCTCCCTTATTACTTGATCAGGAAAAACCAGCATTCTATTGTTAGCCTCATGCAATAATATCACATGGACATTACAGATTGTTGAATGGCATGTATATGGAAATTTTATAATGCAAATTCATGTGAGGTTTAATATATAAATAATTTTCAACTCTCTTCCTGCTATGCCCAAAATGAACAGGCACAGACAGATACTACTTTTGCTGAAAGCAGGCTGATTAGGATCTACACTACTGTATTCACTCGTGTAATAACCGCACTTTTTTACCCGATTTTATAGTTAAGGAGTTGGAGGTGCGGCCATTCTATAGGTGTAAGGCCTTGGGATATTTTTTCTAGGACGATTCTGCCGATTTTTGGGATGCCATGCGTCTAGATGAGCTCTCTAAGTACAAGGTTGACGGATGATATGAGCGAGATAGCGCCGTTCTATGCTATTGTCTAACCAACATGAACATATTCCATAATTTATAAATTACTTCCTAGTTTAATCTCTTGTATCATATTTCTGAATGTTTGCATCATCAAACAATTTCACCCAGCTGTCAAGTGCACACTACCATACAGATCAAAGGATATCATAGTAGAGCCGATAAAACAACACAGCTTTGATACGAGCCGACAATCTCTTTGAAGTTGCAGTAAATAGACAGGAAATCTCGATGTTAAACTCCATACAGCCTGTCAATAAAAAGAAACCTGTATGAAATTAACAGAAAGGTTGATCAAAGCAAATATATGAACTAAGGGTTTTTTAAAACAAGTTTGTGAAATTTAAAAGGGACTTTGTTTTTACGTATTATATTTCTATGAAAATTAAATTATTTAAAGTTCAAGGTCCATTCATACATATGTAAGAATCACAATCATTGGTACAAGTTTGTACATCACCTGTTAGTGTTAATTGTCACTAATTGACACGTTATTCTCATCTCTCAGAGCCACTAATTGACAAAGTTATTCTCACCTGTCTGCTGGACCCCAGAGAATACGGTGACATGTTGAGAAGGTGCGAAATATCTTATTGATAATTGACATGAGTAGCTCAATCTGCTTTTAAAAGCCTTAATACCAAACTTTAACAATCAATTCCCACAAATTGTCAAACATAGCGTATCTCTCATATTGTCACTCCGACCTTACCTTCAAATTATAATACGCTTATCAAAATTTTCAACGATTCTCGGTATGTTACTGAACGACCATCATTGTCTTTATCGATATACGCGGTATTGACGATATAGCGGAGCCTTTATAAATAAATAGTTTAATACGCTAATCATTTTTTTTTTAATGATTCTCGGTACGTTACTGTACGACCGTCATTGTCTTTATTGATATGCGCGGTATTGATGATATAGCGGAGCTCCGCTGAGGCCTTTATATTTTCTCTTCAAATTTTGCGGTCATTTTGGGGGTGCGGCCATTACATTGAATTAGGATTTTTTCTTCAAATTTTGCGGTCATTTTGGGGGTGCGACCATTACATGGGTGCGACCATTACGCGAGTGAATACGGTACTTGCTATTATGTCTCTATCAAAACATAGGTCTTGTTCCCTGTGAAGTTTTTTTATGGTTTAGTTGGCTGGCTAATAGTGAAACATAAGCATGTTTAGGTCACAGGTTCAATCCCAGACCTAGACATACATGTACCAAAGTCTTCAAAGATGGAGTTTCTTATTTAATCACTAACTTCAAACTGACCAAATAAGGAAAATATTGTCTGAATAAACATATTTTGTTTTAATGTACCGTGTATAGTTGTGATTGATTTAAGTTATTTTTTACTTTTTTCCCTTTTTGTCACTGAATTTATTTTTTAAATATTTTTCAAGTGCATCATGGAATTGTTTTTTAGTTACCATATCTTACTTCAGCTTTTTTGTAACTGAATGTATTTTTTGTGAAAATATTTAATGAATTTTTAATAATCTTTTCACTAGCAGTTTAAAATATGAGAACATAAATTTTAATATAAATTAAGCAACAACGCTTGAGCATTAAAATGAAATTATGCCGCAATTCCCTAAAACAGGTGTAACATAATGTAACATAGCTCAAGTGGTAAAGTGTCGGCTTGCAGATCGGGGGGTCATGGGTTCAAACCCCAGACGGGTCAAGTCAAAGACATAAAAGTTGGTAGTAGTGGCTTCCCTCCTAACGCTCGGGGCTAAGGGGACAGCATTACGCTTGACTCGGTCGGTGTCAGAATAATGGTCCGGCCGGGTTCAGTTCCTGGGCACCTCATAAGTGCCTCTGTGCTATAATGATAGAAATGTCGTCCCATCTCATCCCATAATGTAACTTTTATTTGCTATAGGCAAACTGTTAGATACACACTTTAAGTGTGTAATAACACATTTAAAGTGTGCAATAGTTGCAGTTTTCAAGTTTCATCACATCTGCTGAAATTAAATTTTGTATAATTGAAAACTTCATTTAGTAAAATATTCAGCAGCTTAAGAAATGTTACTTTTGTGTGTGTTTTTTTCTCTCCAAATATGTAAACAATAATACACTCCAAGAAATACAGTTAAATCCACCTGAGCTACTTAATTTATGTTTCTGACATTTCTTAAGCCAAAGGACAACCATAAAGAACACACTATTTCTAAACCAATAAAAAATATCTATCTGGATAATATTAACAATTAATCCAACGGTTTTGGGATTAGAAACTTGGGGATAGAAAATTAAACACATGTCAGGAAAATTATTTGTATTGTATGAACAAAAATGACATGTTACATAAATTTTCAGGTGCCCTCCAGTGCAATATACAAAATAAATTTTCAGGTTCCCTCCAGTGCAATATACAAAATAAATTTTCAGGTATCCTCCAGTGCAATATTTTTTTTCTTTTTAAAATATTGACAATTGTTTGTGAATAATGGTTTAAACTGTCATTGTTGAAATTTCTTTATGGGTGAAAAAATGCATTTAAAAGTTTACTTCAACATGCCTCACTAAATTCCTTGTGATTTTTTAAACTGCCAAGCACATCTTCATTTATACATATATATATCACATCTGTGATGTCATAAACAGAAATGTGTTGTGATCACAATTCCCACATAGAAAATTGACAATTCCTGTATTCCAAACCCATTTTCATTCTTCCAGAAATAGTAAAAAGTCATTTTTGCTTAACCTATCAAGCGTTGGTGTACCATAAAACCCAAAATACATTTTTTGCTGGCTGTCCATTCTTTGTATAGCTTCCAGATATTCCACAAAATATTTAGTTTGATGTACATATTTACATAATTACAATTTTTATATCTCAGCGCCGTATGACCTAGTAAGTGTTGGTGTGCTGTAAAACCCAAAATATAAATTTAAAACGTCCACTCAAGATACAGGAGGCTCGGGATTCGAACCCAGGCCATAACCTGGCAAAGTTGTACAAATAAAGTCATAAATTAACTCAAAATATATGGTTTTCTAATATGGCAATGCCCATGAAGTTTTGCAAATATTTTAAGAAAGCAATTGTTTGTGTAAAATGTGTATAACTCTTGAAAAAGGCAATTTTCCTAACAGTTTGAGTGTGAGCATCTTTATAAAAAATAAAATTACTATGGTTTCCTATTGAACAATTAACTTTTTGTTATACAAAATGTTTCAGTTAAACTTAAAGTATAACAACAAAAGTCCTTTTTTTGTAACCACTCCTTTGACTTGATTTAGGATAAAATCTCTTGTTTGTTTATTTCTTCCTTAAGCCGTATACAAAAGGGACACTAATTACATTAGGACATCATGTTTTCTTTTGTTGTTATACTGTTGTCATGCTTAGCATTGATTTACTGCAATCACTTTTTTGTAGAGTAGCACGTGCATGGTTATTAAATTCAATTTTGTGTATAGGTGAGCTTCCTTTGTGTCAAAAAGATATCATCAGTATTGTGTACATGTAGTCCTGCCTGTGAATGTTTACATAAAAGCTGTTGCTATAAAATTAACAATTGGCTTTTTATCATTTTGTTGCTGCATTGTCATACATTTGATGACACACATAAAACATCTAACTGAATCTGACAAATATGCTAACCACAATTTTCCATAATAAAAACGTTCTTCAATTAAAAAGTGACCGAACCTGGTAGCGCAATCAGTACCAGGTTCGATACCGGGCCGCGACATACCAAAGTCGTAAAAAATGGTAGTGGTATAGCTTACTTGTTAACACACAAGCAAATATAAGGGTAGTTCTACGACTGGTTGGCCTAGTGTCAGGATAATGTGACTGGGTGTGGTATCATGCCAGGTGTTCACGGCATGCTAAACACAGTGAAGGCAGCACTATGTCTGCTTCAAGTGGACACCAGCTCCAGATAACAGAAATACTGTTGGTGAGATGATAAACCCAATAAACAATAAACAAACAACTGAACAGCTTTGAGAAGTATTTCTGTTACTATAATTAAGGTGTTTGTCATCCAGTCTTTTAAATGCACTAACAGTTGTATTTTTTGCATGGTCAGTTGAGCAGAATTCTTCGAAAAAGAGCAACCATTGGCCTGAATGACATGGTCAGAGGTCTCGTGATGACCCGGCAGTACCTTAAGGTTCCATGTTCACTGCACCACTGTACACGTATCATTATATGCATGATTTGTACCTTAATTAATAATGCGTTGTGCACACTAAAGTTACATTAGCATTCATAATCTGGTAACAGTGCATACATGTACTTACAAAAAGAATGAATTATATTGTGACCAATAATGGATTATTTGAAATTAAATTACTGATAAGGTTTCTTGTTCAAACAACTTAAACATCATCATATTCATGATCTGTCCTGTAATTACTCATGCATTGTTCACACTTATGTAATGCAAGAATTCATAACCTGGAAACAGTGCATACTTACATAAAGAATGAATTATTCTGTGATTATTAAAGGTTAACTTGAAATTAAATTTCTGTTAAGTTTCTTGTTCAAAGATCTTTAACATCTTCATTATCATATTCATTATCTGTACCATAACTTCTCATGCATTGTTCACACTTTTTGTAAAGCAAGCATTTCATAATGGCAGATAGTGTACATTTATAAAGAGTGTTCACTGGAACTCCTTTACAATGCAATCCCTTATATCGCTGACTTAATAAGAACTCTGTTATCCCACAACTCTGCAAACATTGAAATGATTTCTCACCACATCTGTCATTTCAAATTGTGTACTGCAGAAGTGATGATAATAAATGTTTTGCCTTTGCAAACAATGACATTGTTTATTTCAATCACACAGCGATGTGTAGTTACATTTATACTTTTTTTTACAGTTAAACCATTAGTAAAACTCTTTGTAGGTGTTTTTATTAATTAAACATGTTAATTGCTAGCTAAAACTAAAAATGAGGGGAATATATCATTAGGTAATCAAAACACTGCTTAATGGTTATTTACATTTTTTGTAGTATTAATTAATGTTAACATTTTTTTTATTTATTTAAGATCATAGAAACATCACACACACACAAAATATTGGTAAATAGAAATATAAAATGGAAAGGATACATGCATGTGTAAAATATGTATTTTACACCTGTGTCGATTTCTGATTCATGAATTGTACACAAACAAAATTTGAGTGACATTTTATGTACAATGCAAGCCCAGAACATTATGTGGGAGAAAAGGAGAAAGTTGACCAAGATTAAAGCTAGATTTTTTTTAAAATGTGTCAGTGCACTGAAATAAATATGTTTGATATGGTTAAGAAACTAAAAGGGTGTAACTTTCAGAAAAAAACACTGCTGGATTATTGATTATACATATGCATCGGCGATCACTTCCTCCAATATGCATGATCGGCGATCACTTCCTCCAGTATGCATGTATTTACACATAAGTAGTGTGCAGTGTAACTTGCATAAAATTTAACATGGTCCCATATAGTGCTGATTTCTTTACTCTTTTTTTATTTTGATCCTGCTGACTGCATTATAAATGGAGTTCCAGTGTATTAATTAAAAATAATTTGAAGTTAAATAACTGAAGTTTCTTGTTCACTGCACCACTTTATCATTGTATTCATGACCGTTATGTTCATAATTATCCATACATAGTGCACTTTTATGTTAAGGAAGCATTTACTTTTGTTTTTATTAGTTATGGTCATTATAGCATTGTTATAAAATGTGGGGTGGAATCTCCATCTGACTTGCGGCAGTAGCTCAAGTGGTGGAGTGGATTGGGAGGTCGCGGGTTCAAACCCCAGCTGGGTCAAACCAAAGACTTTAAAACTGACAGTAGTGGCTTCCCTCCTAATTTTCGGGGCTATGAATATTTCCTGGGCACCTCATATGTGCCCCTGTGCTATAATGATATAAATGTCGCTGCACAGTATCGGCAAAAATGCCGGCTAATCCCATCCCTCACCATCTGACAGTTATTCATCTGAAAATCCTTCCCACATGAAAGTTCTCGACAAGACCATTACTCATACCTAGTGCTATGAGGTGCCAAGAAGTCATGAGTGACTCTACAAAAGGTCATTAATCTTAAGCTTGCTACTTTTGTTAAAAAAACAACAATTTTATTTCTTATTCATCTTGTTAACAATGACATGCAGACATAGCTAGACATATTGCTAGATTCAGCAGCATATAGTGCAGACACTGATCAGAAAGCTCCTAGAAGTGTGCTGACTGATCTGGATATACACTGTTTGTCAGTCATATAAATGCGTGTTTAGCAAGATGAGGATTTTAGCTTTTATTGTTTTTCACATGACTAGCAACAAAGTTAGACCTGGGTCACGACGTACCAAAGTTGTTAAAAATCATAGTGGTATAGCTTATGGTCAAGTACATATAAGAGTAGTTCAAAGTCTGGTTTGACCCCGGTGTCAGAATAATATGACTGGGTGTGGTATCATGCCAGGTGTTCACAGCATGCAATACACTGTGAAGGCAGCACTATATCTGCTTCTAGTGGACACTGTCTCCAAAAACTGAAATACTGTTGTTGGGATGATAAACTCAACAAACGAACAAACAAAACATATTACTGTTGTTGGGCCAATAAATTCAATAACAAAACAAAACCAGGATACATACCCAAGTAACAATGTTCACATTATCATGCTTATGACCTGTTCAGTAATGACATTGCCATAATGACCATAACTGTGTTGATGAAATATAACAACAACCAACAAAAGCATTGCATGAAATGATTAATTTCTATTTTAATGAGCACTTACTGGTAGCATCCGACAGTTTGCAGATTTCTAATATATGTAACAATATCTTTTCTCTTTTTGGGATATTTGACTGTGATTTCTGTAGAAAAACATCATATTTTAGTCTAAGCTGTGACACTTTTTAACAGTATCTTAATTTTGGGTCAGTTATACTAGTTTATCAACTCATGTTCAGTGTTCATTCTTTTCAAATCTATAAATAAGAACGATTGGGATTTCTGCTGGTCTGCTAAAAATCAACATCGACGTCACAGTGGATGACATGGATTAGCTAAATCATAAGTGGTCACGTGGCTCAGATAGGAAATACATGTTTGTAATGACACTGATGGCATTATGGTTCACTTTCCAGACAGGTGTAGGGCATCAATAAACAGCGTTTTGCGAGATCTGTTCAGGTAACAATAGTTTATGAAGATGTTTAATGAAAATACATTTGATCCAAACTGTCGGATACCACTATTAAGGCACTTTTTGTTATTGATCACTTACTATAGAATGCTGTCAAACCTCATGTTATTTACAAAAAGGTTTGCACCTATCAACAAATATCACAGACACACTGTATAATTATTTGTGAAGGTTTGGTTTTTGTTGAAGAATAGAAATGAGTTACATTTCTTAGGTCAATAATGAAAACATTCAGGTATTTTTATTTCAGTATTATTTTTTGTGATTGCTTGTAATTAGTTATACTTTTGATTGTTTTTTCAAGCACATTTAAGTTGAGAATAAACTGGTGCAGTATATCGAGTTATTTTGATTGTTATTTAAGCTTTGGTTTCCCTATTGACCATGTCTTTTATTTTTCTTTGTTATATGTGCTCTTCTATTTGGATGCCATGTTTGCTTGCTTTGAAATGTTGTAGTAAATTTGTGTATTTGTGCATTTTTAAAAAAAAAATTATTATTTCATTGTAAGGTTCTAACACCGATGTTAAATTTGTACCATGTTCAACATCAACAACAGGTGCACCAGCCATAATACTCAATTTCTTTTATCATATTTCTAAGGATGAAGCATGGAAAACGTATTTTGATGAACCTGCACAGGAAATTGTTGATGAGTTTGCAATGCGTTATGGGATTGAGTCGATATACCAAGCAATGACGTAAGTATCATTACAAGTCTGACTTTTTTTTTAGTAGAAATTTCAAAAGTTAGAAAATATTTTGATATCTGTGGATAGAGGTACAGGATAAAATGTGCTTTTGAACATGTGTTAAAACTTTATTTATAATGATCAATTTGTTTAAAGATCCTTCCTTCCCGTATGAAATGTGACATGTGTCATTCTTGCTGCTGTTTCTCCAGCAGAGGGCGCCGTGGCCAAGTTGTAGAGTCCTCGACTTGTTATTACTCTGACTGCATACTCTTGAATCATGGTTGTGATAAGCGAAGATAATGTCATTCTTGAAGCATACGTTGTTTACATAGACACTTAGGTTCATTTCTTCAAAATGCTAGATATTGCATTTATGACCAGAATTGAGTTTCTGGGGTATATTTTTAAAAAACAAAACAAAAACTGATATGTTTCAAAACAAAAATCAATTTCAAAACAAAAATCGAAACAAAAATCTACATGATGACCAAGCACAAGTGCCTAGCATCAATTTGAATGTTTGTATAATAGTTATATGTTGCTTTTGATCATTTGCATCATCAATAAATAACCATGGCATTGTGGAGCCTGTGGCGTACTGGTAGTCACTGATTAGTAACTTCTCTGACTGCTTTGCCTCCCACTGCGTGGGTTCGAGTCCAATTCAGGACAATGGACTTAATGTGGGAAGGTCTTCCAGCTGACAAGTGGTGCACCAATGGTTTTACCCAGATATTTGTCTGGGGTCTTCCTCCACCAAAACAGCTGGAGGTCACTATAAAGACCATAATTGGATACTGCCATCTATCTCAAAAACTAAATAAAACAATAATTGTTATCAATAAATATTGGAGGACTATAATCATCATTTTATGTTTTACAGCCATTTTTCCTGCCTGTCCACCAAGTACATGTGTCCGGGAGTCCCTGCTGTGATGAGTACACTACTTGCCAACATTAACGCCTTCTATGCACACACAACTGCCACCACTGCAGCAGTCTCAGCCAGTGACCGGTTCGCTGCTTCAAATTTTGGCGTAAGTTTGCTATTTAAATTTTTATAGTTGTTATGTTAAGTAATCACAATAAACCAGGTAGCACAATTTGTAGAGCACCTGGTATAGGAGGCACTATGCTTGATCAGCCAGGACATTGCACATATCATTGGCATTTCATGACTGGCTCAATTTAACATGAGTTATGGCCCCTTGCTTAAGTTAGGGTTGCAATATTTGTGGAAAAGCAGTATTTGGTAAGGGAAGGGTATATAAATATATATCTCAGAATTTGTACTTGGCAGTGCATATGTTTGAGTTTCCTCTTGTTTTATATTTACATTTTTTAATGGGATGAACTTTATGTAGGAGGTCTTCCAACTTGCCTGTAGTGTGCTGCAGGTTTCTATTGTGAAATTTATTTTTTCCTGGGTCCAGGGCCATAGGTGACAGCACGATGTATGAAAAAAACAAATAAGAAAAAACTCGAATGTTTTATCTATATTTTACAGAAAGAGAAGTTTGTCAAACTCCTTGATCAGCTGCACAACTCTTTGAGGATCGATCTATCAATGTACAGGGTATGTAGACTTGTTTAAAGTGTTTTTATCACAGGTAATATGTTCTTAATTATTCTTAGAGAGCTACATTGAACTATTATTATTATTATTAAGTAAAGATAGTGGTCAATAGATATTGAGAAGGGGCATCCGTGGCTGGGTGGTAGTCACCTATTTGTTACTCCTCTGACTGCTTAGCCTCCCAATGCGTGGGTTTGAGTCCTGTTCAGGGCGAAAGGACTTAATGTGAGGTCTTCCAGCTGGCTTGCGGTGCACCGGTAGTTCTACCCATTCATGTGTCTGGGGTCTTCCTCCACCAAAATGCTGGACATGCAATGTTTTTCAGAAACAAAACAACAAGTTGATTTTGACCTGTCTCAGTGATCTGTACATAGGCCACACTGAAACTTCATACATATGCACCTCATAATCATACATAGTGGACTGAACCCGAAAGCACAATGGTTAGAGCATCGGCCCCAGTTTCAGGAGACCCCGGGTTTGATCCTAGGCTGTGACATACCAAAGCCATTTAGATGGTAGTGGTATTGCTCCAGTGTTAAAGCTCAAGCAAATATAAGGGTATTTCCATGGCTAGTTTGCCTGGTGTCAGAATAATGTGACATTATGGCATGCTATACACAGTGAAAGCAGCACTGTTTCTGCCTAATGTGTACACCCTTTTCAGATAATGCAAGTACTGTCAAGTATACATCATATATATTATTAAGTAGAGTTATTGAGTTGAGCAGGGTGTCCTGTGACAGCTCTTGTTCCTGTCGATTTTCATTGTTATTGCTTCACTTGCTACTTTTCTGTTTTACAGGTACATGATTTTTTTTTTTATACACCTGAACAACTGAAACTTTTATCCAATAACAAACAAACTTCTAGAAAATAATTAATGGTTAGTTTAATATGTTTCATCTGTTTGGCCATAATTGAAACTATCATGCTGAAAACTATTTAATCACAATTTATGACTCATATTAGTTTAAGTGTTCATTATTTTCTATGCATCTATACAGTCAAATGAGGCGATATTGTTGTCTAAGAGTGATGGTTGTGATATAAAAAACCTGAACTTAGGTAGAAGAAAAGAAAAAAACATTTTTTTGTGTTAAATGATAAGTAGGTGTTAAGAAAGATATGTAAAGGTCAGAAATTAAGAATTTACATGTAAGATGTTAAATTTGTCCATCTCAATGACAAAATCGGAGGAAATCTAGTCAAGAAAATCAAGCAAATGAGGACTAGTGAGATATAGAGTGTGAAAACCTAGACTATTGGATTTATGGAAAATCTTTTACAGGACAATGTTACATTTAGAAAATAATGAACAGTTTCTATACTTTGGTGTTTTTGAAAGTAAACCATAGAAAAAAACAAAGTTGCTTAAAATGAAATGCTTAGCCTTTCTGGATGGGCTTAGTCTTTAAAGATGGATGTTAAATGACTGAATGAATAAAACATAGTAATATAATTAAGTGGTCTACGATGGAAATATTGTAACTTGTGTTTATTGCGATATGACCTATTACAAAATATTCTGCAATTCACAATACAAAACAGCATGTTAAGTAGTGGTGTCATTTGTATAGACTTAATCATTCTTTTCAGAAGATTAATAACTTCGCTGATAAGTTACCTTGAGAAGTCATTCTATCATGGAAAGTCTGTTTATCATCATGGAAAGTCTGTTTGTCACACTGTTTATCATAAAGAGGTGGTATCACAGCAGCCATGGAATTCTCAAGGTGCAGATTTTCTGGAATTTTACCTGTTTGTGAAAATGTTGCGTGTAAAAAAATGGTCGATGTTTCTTTCACAGAATAATTTCCCTGCATCAGAACCAACCAGACTGCAGGATCTCAAATCAACAGTGGATCTTCTTACTAGTATCACTTTCTTCCGCATGAAGGTATGTAACTGGAGCCTGTGGCATAGTGGTAGAGTCACCGATATGTAACTCCTCTGATTGCTTAGCCTCTCACTCCGTGGGTTCCAGTCCTGTTGAGGATGAAGGAATTACTGTGGAAAGGTCTTTCAGCTGATCTGCGGTGTATCAGTGGTTCTACCCAGACATTTGTCTGGGGTTTTCCTCCACCAAAATGGCTGGATGCCATTATATTGGTCATAATTGGTCGCTGCAATGTTTTAGTTTTTTTTCCACCAATCCTTACAGGCTGGAAAATAATGAGTTTTTTTTTTAAATTATTTTTGCATTTAAAACTACTAAATATTGGAAATAAAGCTGTTATAATTTTTATGCATTTTCATGCAGACATTATCATACTGATTTTTTAATTTAAAAGGTCAAAAAATCTTTAAAAGTGAATTCTTTAAAAAAGCTGTCTTTTTTACCTTGTTTCAATTAAAGTTTCTATCAAACAGGTTCAAGAACTGACCAGCCCACCTCGAGCCAGTGCTGTCGTCAAGGACTGTGTGATCGCATGCATGAAATCTACGTACCAGTTTCTCTTTGACAATTGTTGTGAGCTTTATCAGCGGGAGTTCCAGATCGAAGGTGCAGAAAACGCGCCCAACAATCCCGAGCAAGAGGGACCCAGTGCAAAGAATCTGGATTTCTGGCACAAGATAATTGCCCTGATTGTGTCGGTGATTGAGGAAGACAGAAACAGTTACACCCCTGTGTTGAACCAGTTCCCTCAAGATCTGAATGTGGGGCAGGTCAGTGCCTCCATGATGTGGGATCTCTTCTCTCAAGACCTCAATTATGCCTTACAAGGTGAGTGGGCATCCAGTGAAGCCTTTGCAATTGTTTATTGCTTGCTTTTTTTTATTATCATCATTGATGCATGTTTTATTGTTCAAAATGTTGATCTTTTTAAAAAAAAGAACCATTCATTCTAAAAAATAATACAACACTTGACTTAACCCTTAGGTTTCAAAACATGAATTTATATGGCTTATACAAATATTGTAGATCCAGGTCAATCAGCTTCCTACTGGGGATTTGCAATATTTGCTGCTGAGGCTTCAGCTAAAAGGCTTTTGACTGTGTCATTCAGTTTCAGCCAATAAGTAAAAAAATTAGGATTGAATTATTAACAAATGCATCAGGCCTAAGAGATTTTCTCATGGCTCCTTGATAATTCAGCAATTTGTATATTAACCTAAAGCCTAGTTTGACAGTTTATATTAATACCAGAAGTGCTCACAAACTATATGTAAAAAAAGCACATGCAGTTTTGTGCAATCAATAGTGAGTCGGCTCCGAATACGGCAGGCTCTGGGTTCAAACCCGGGCCGCGACATACCAAAGTCATAAAAAATAGTAGTGGTATACCTGCCTTACTATCACTCAAACAAATAAAAGGGCAGTTCCACAACTGAAGGCAGCACTATATCTGCTTCATGTGGACATCTCCAGATAACTGAAATACTGTTGATGCGATGATAAACCAAAACAACAAAGTTTTGTGTAAAGTAGGCCAATACTTGCAAAGCCCTGTATTTCATGTTTTTCTTCACTTCAGAACATGAGAAAAGCAAGACCTGTAAGAGTACAGAGTATATGAACCTACATTTCAAGGTGAAATGGTTATATAGCAAGTATATCGCAGACATCCCACAATTCAAAGGCACCGTCCCAGAGTACCCTGCGTAAGTATCACTACCTTTCCTTGATTTTGTTAGCAAAATCAATTTTATAGCAATTAGGCCAGCAACTTAAACAGATTTAATACAAGTGTGCTCTTTTTAAATTTTGTTTGATCTCCTGTCATGAAGATAGAAAGTGCTTATGGCATTTACTAGATGCAGAGTTATAACCCCTTGGCTCTTCACTTTGTACAACACTTTTCCAGTGAGGGGACCTACCAGCTTGTCTGTGCTATGTATAGTTTAATCCAGCCATTGTGTTTTTAGTTTTGATTATCAGTAATAACTTTACAATGACACATTGATATATTTGTCATTTGTGTATATATGTAGGATGTGATGATTGCATGTGTTAAGACTTGGTATAAGCTACCGTGCCTTCAGCACTTTCTGTTTGTCATTTTATGTTGATGACACATTTTAAGGAGAGGGCAAATTGTTTAGTTATTTAAACTTTTTGCTGCAACATGTGAGAGCATGTCAGTTTCAGTACCATTTCTTGTTATCATCTTATAGATTGTTTGAGCCATTTGTGATGCAGTGGCTTAACGAGAATGACGAGGTGTCGATGGATTATCTGCACGGGGCCTACGAGCGGGATAAAAGAGACGGGGTATGTTCTTAAAATGTTCAATTTTAGACCAGCCCTATTAGCACAACTGGTTAAGTGTTGGCTCCAGGTATAGGAGGCTCCAGGTTCAACTTACATACCAACATACCGAAGTCATTAAAAACAGTGGATGTATAGCTCCCTTGCTGAAACTCAAGCAGATATGAGGGTAGTTCCACAATTAGTTGGCTTTGAGTCAAGATAATGTGATTGGCAGCATTATATCTGTTTCAAGTTGACACTGTCTCTAATAACTATAATTGTTGGTGGAATGATAAAGCCGACGAACAAAGAAGACTTCATAAATATTTGCAGTGACTAATTGTATTTGAAAATTCCATTTTCCACTTGGTCTTTCCAATTTGCCAATCTTGTAAATCTTTCAGATCTTTGCAGACAATAAAATGCACAAATTATGTCATTCTGTAGTTCTTGTCATTCACAAGGGATGTAACTCTATAGTGCTTGTCTTTCATAAGGGATGTAACTCTATTTGTTTTAGCAAAGTGGTAGTCTTTGTCATAAGGGGGTGCCCCGGGCGTAGTGGTAGAAGTAGCAACTTGTAACTCCTCTGACCACTTAGCCCCAAACTGCATGGGCTTGAGTCCCATTCTAGGCAAAGTACTTAATGTGTGAAGATCTTCCAGCTGACCTGCAGTGTGCTGGTGGTTCTACCCAGACATTTGTTTGTGGTCTACCTCCACCAAAATAGCTTGAGGCCACTACAATTATTATAATTGGTGGCTGTGATGTATTTCAAACACAAAACATTATAAATTTCATCATTATATTAAGCCTTGGTACACAGAGTCGGACATGTGCTATTGTTGATCAAAATGGCTGCAAGACTACAACTAAAATTTCCATTTGACAGACAAATCTTATACAAATTGTGAATTTCACCTTACAATATCTTCAAAGAATATTAAAGTTGATTCTGTGTAAATTTTTCATGCAGTGCGATTTTGGTTCAACCCAGACATCTATTGGGAGTCTTTCTCCACCAAAATTTCTGAATGTCACCAGAATCAGATCAGAATTGGTCTCTGTGGTGTATTTCTGACTTCCTAAAGGGGCACCAGATGTTTAGTGGTAGATTTGTAACTCCTCTGGTGACATGGGTTCGAGTCCTTTTAGGGGCAAAGGACTTAATTTGAGAAGGTCTTCCAGCTTACTTGCGGTGCGAAGGTGGTTCTGCCTGGACATGTGTCTGGGGGTCTTCCTACACCAAAAAGGTGGATGCTGTTATAATGATCAAAAATGGTTGCTGCAATGTATTTCAAAAACAAAACAAATACACACTTCCTAAAAACCTTGTTTTTGCTCCTATGGATTTCAAGTCTTGGCTTAAGCTGAAGAATGGTTTGTAAATTTAGACCTATGAATAAATCATGTAAGAGGTATTTAAATATGCTTGCATCATATATTACAGTTCCAGAAGAGTTCTGAGCATTCTCTGTTCTCGACAAGTGTTGTTGATGTGTTCACCCAGTTGAACCAGTGCTTTGATGTGATACGGAAACTACAGTGCCCAGACCCAACCCAGGTCAAGAGATGCATGGAAAGGTTTGCTAATGTAAGTATATTACAAATTATCATAAATGATACAAGAGCTAAGTGGTAGTGTTGCTGACTGGTAACTCCTCTGACTGCTTAGCCTCTCACCGTGTGGGTTTGAGTCTCAATCGGGGTGGAGAACTTACTGTAAGCCATGAATCTTGGATCTTCCTACATGAAAATAGCTGGACGTCTCTATAATGATCATAATTGGTCACTGTGTATTTCACAAACAAAAAGAAAAAATGCTGGACAACACTATCATTACCATATTTTGTCACAAAACAAATAATAAATGCTTTTACCAGACCTGGTAGCGCAATAGGTTGATCATCGGCTCCAGGTATGGGAGGCCCAGGTTTGATCCTGGGCCACAGCATACCAAAGTCATCAAAAATGGTAGTGGTATAGTTTCTTCCTAATGCTCAATCAAATATAAGGGTAGTTCCACAACTTGTTGGCTCAGTGTCAGGATAAATTGACTTTGTGTGGTATCATGCCAGGTGTACTGGACCTGGTAGTGCAATCGCTAGAGCGCCGGCTCCAGGTATGGGAGGCCCCGGGCTCGATCCTGGACCGTGACATACTAAAGTCATTAAAAATGGTAGTGGTATAGCTCTCTTGCTAACACTCATGCAGATGTAAGGGTAGTTCCAAAACTTGTTGGCTCGATGTCGGGATAATGTGACTTGGTGTGGTATCATGCCAGGTGTACTGGACCTGGTAGCGCAATTGGTAGAGTGCCGGCTCCAGGTATGGGAGACCCCGGGTTCGATCTTGGACCATGACATACTGAAGTTATTAAAAATGGTAGTGGTATAGCTCTCTTGCTAACGCTCATGCAAATATAAGGGTAGTTCCACAACTGGTTGGTCCAGTGTCAGGATAATGTGACTGGGTGTGGTATCATGCCAGGTGTTCACAGCATTCTATACACAGTGAAGGCAGCACTATATCTGCTTCAAGTGGACACCATCTCCAGATAACCAACATACTGTTAGTGGGATGATAAACCCAATAAACAATCTAATTATTTAAGAAGTGTAAAGGTCATCTTAACTGTCATGGCCATATCTATTGTTCGGTTATTCCACAATAACCCAAGTCAGTGGTCTATATGTAACTGATGTACTTGATAAGATTAACTTCACATACCACATTTTAAAGTTACTCCTGCCAGCTATATCAAAATGTCAGGAAATGGGAAATGTGTTCAAATGTCAGCTGAAATAAGAAGATATTTCTTTCAGACTGTCAACAAAGTGCTCCTGGCTTATGCAGACATTGTGCGTAAAGACTTCCCAGATTATACTGGCAAACAGAAAGTGGTAAGCAAATATTTTCAATATATTTAAATTTAATTGTTACATTTATAAGGGTTTCCCATAGTCTGGCTGTTAAATCACCAACTTGCACCTCCTCAGGCCCTAACTGTTTGGGATTAAGTCCCAGTTGAATTAGAACTTAAATGTAGGGGAGTTTTACAGCTAACCTGCAGTCCACCAGTGGCTTTTCAAGGACAGTAATCCAAGGTCCTCCTCCTGTGATAATAGCTGGATGTCAAAACTTGAACCAGAACTTGGTTTTAAACTTGGTTCTACACAGTCCAAGTCTGTAAAAATCGTGCAAAACATACAAAATTTATATTTGTACTATCATTTGCAATTATACCTTGGGGCACCTATGGCGTAGTGGTAGAGTCGCTGATTTGTAACCTCTGAATGCTAAGCCTCTCACCGTGTGGGTTCGAGTCCCATTCGGGCCGAAGGACTTAATGTAGGAAGGTCTTCCAGCTGACTTGCGGTGTGTCGGTGGTTCTACCCAGACATTTGTCTGAGGTCTTCCTCCACCAAAAAGCTGGACGTTGCTTTGATGATCATAATTGGTCACTGCAATGTTGTCGTTTTTTAAATATGCCTTAGATTTTCAACTGCTGTGTTGCAGGCATGTATCCTGATGAACAACATCCAACAACTGAGGGTCCAGTTGGAGAAAGTATTTGAATCCATGGGAGGGGACAAGGTGAGTGCTTAATATAAAATATGCAGTCAAACTTGTACTAAGCAGCAACCAAGGGGACAGATCGACATTTGCTGCTTCAGACAAAATATGACATCAGAATGTTTACCTTTTGATATGTGTATGTTAACAAATAAGTATTACTTAAGAAGTATATCCACTGCAAAGATTTGTTTTACTAGATATTTGATAGTACAGCTATATACTGCTTAAGAAATAAACAATGTAAACTTCAGAATATCACTTGTTTCAATATTGCCCTATAATTAGCGGTAAGGCTTTTCACAGCGCAAAGCATATGATAATAAAAGAGTCGCGTTAAATTTTTCCTGAGCCATACAAAAGCTTCAATCATGTTTATTTTCCACAAATTGTCCGTATTTATTTAGGAAGTTCAAATTTGATTTGAAAAGTTTATATCATTTTTAAACCTGACTTATTTTGGATGATGCAATTTATTTTCCCGCAAAATATAGCAAGAAGTGCATCATTAGACCAAATAAATAATTAAAATTGTCAATTAGAAAAGATTTAAATCTATGGTAGTCAAAATTGCAAAATTTAAGGTACATTTCATTGAGTAAGATTATTAGATGCATCTTTCTCTGCATATATTTAATTGCTAATATATTAACATCTCTGCTGTCCATATCAATACTGTAAATGGCAAAAGTTTATAGGCAGAGATGCTTAATTTGCTCCGACTACCGCTATTTGACATCAGTTGGTTATAGCCAGGAAACGATTTTGATTGGACCGACAGCAATAGCTCAAGTGGTAGAGCGTTGGCTTGAGGATCAGGAGGTTGCGGGTTCAAACCCCGACCGGGTCAAACCAAAGACTTTAAACTTGGTAGTAGTGGCTTCTTTCCTAATGCTCCGGCTAAGGGGACAGCATTACGCCTGCCTCGTCGGTGTCAGTATATTGGACAGGCCGGGTTCAGTTCCTGGGCACCTCATAAGTACCCCTGTGCTATAATGATAGAAATGTCGCTGCACAGTATCGGCAAAAATGCCGGCAAATCCAATCCCATTTTGATTAACCAGTCTTTACTTTTAATGATTAGCTGATCAGTAGAGAGAAGGGGATATAATGGTAATGCGAAGGGCATATGACCTTGACCAACAATTGGCTTCTGCTGATTGGCCACTAATTAGGATGCAATTAAAGTTTTGCGCAGTCAAGTTGACAACTTGGAACAAAAGAAAGGTGACTATTAAAAAGATGACATGTTAAATACAGATTGTTTGGGAGGACCTGAACTGATCGCTTGCATCAATGGTGACTGGTCACAACTCCTGACCACTAGCGCCAGTTTGCCTGTTTAAGCTTTAGGCAATTTATTTTATTTGTATTTTCTGTTGGTATTAAAATAGTTATACAATATACCATAATTATTTGGTTTTAATATACCTTTAGTATTTTTGTTTCCATTTTGGAATATATATTTACATCATGTATTTGTATGCATCATTTGTTGGTTTTTAAAAGCAGTTTTTATTCTTTATGCATTCACAATTTGGCTAGTTCCTACTCTTTGGTTATTATTCTAATATACCACCCTCCAAGGGATGGGATGTTTATATATTATCACCATCATCTCTACCCTTATTTTTCCAGCTGGAAGATGATGCGGCCACCATTTTGAAAGAGCTCCAATCCAAGCTGAACTCGGTGCTGGACGATCTGAGTAACATCTTTGCCAAATCCCTTGAGCCCCAAATCCAGGCCAGCATGCAGGAGTTGGGGGCGTTGCTGGCAAAGGTGAAGGGGGCGGGGCAAGTGTCACTATCCCAGCCCAGCCAACGCAGCACAATCCAGCATGAGAGTGACATGGTGCTCAGACCTCTCATGGACCTTTTGGATGGCAGGTGGGTTGGTCTTATTCCCTATTTTTGAAATGAAAGAAATGGTTTAGTTGTGTCCCTTGTGGAAAGGTATTTTTCATATACATCATGCCAGAAATAAAATAAATTTTATTTTATTTTTAATTAGCTCATTTTTCTAAATGCACTCATTTTTTTTAATAATTTCTTATCTTAATTATTAAGAGTCTTTTTTTAAGCGCATGCTTCAGTCTTAAAATTCTTCACAAGATTAAAAAGTGGAAAAATCTTAAGATTTCTGCAGTTATTATATACCAAAGACCTACCTGCAAGTAAGGTAGGAATGTAGTTTGCTTTTTTTAATAGAGTTAAGTCCCTTTACATACAAAAAAAGGGAATAGTCTTCTGTAAAATGTTGAACAAAAAACTCAGGTTTACATCATGATTTGAACAATAGTATCTTAGAATAAGCTTTTGGTGAAACTAAGTGCTGAAACCAAAAATATAACTTATTATATATATTATAGTAGTAAAATATGCATTTTTAAAAAGTTCCCTGTAAAAAGAAATGAATAAGAGGGCCTAGACAATTTAAATAATTGTTTGATTTAAAATGCTCTTTGCATTGAACTTTGAAGCAACCACCTGAAAAATGTTTCATTTCCTTGAAATATCTGTCAAATCTGGCAAGCTCTTTGGTGGAAGTATTTTTTTTGTTGTTGAAAAATTGCTGCTTAGTTGCCATGGCAACAAGAAAAATAACAATAAGTAAATTCTGAAGTAATTTGGTTGAAAATTTATGAATTAAATTTAATTTGAAGTATTGATATTAATTATATTGTGCTACAGTCATTATGATGATGATTGATGTTGATGATGATTATGATGATTGATGGTGATGATGATGATGGTAATGATGATAACAATGATGAGGATAATACAGTAATATGAACAAGTAGATTCTAAGTTGCAGCTATAATCTGTTCTTTTTTCACAGCCTGTCCATGTTTGCTCAAGTCTGTGAGAAGACTGTCTTGAAGAGATTGCTCAAGGTATGGCATTCTCATTGGGTTGAAATCCTTATATAAATGTATAAATACAAGAGTTGTTCAAAAATATTTTAGACTGAAGTTTTTACTGACAGAGAAAAACGTGCACATTTTGCAATCTATTTTGTGTTTAGGGGTGGGGTTGTGGTAGTCACCTTCTTGTATTTTCTCTAACTGTTTGACGTTTAACACTGTGGGTTCATGTTTTGTCGGGGCAAAGGAATTTATATGGGAAGGTCTTCAAGCTTACCTGCAGTGCGCCGGTGGTTTTACCCAGACATTTGTCTGAGGTCTTCCTCAACAAAAATAGCTGGACTGCACTTTAAAAACAATTATTGGTCACTGTGTTGTTGTTTTTTATAAATAAACTGTTTTATTGAAAAACATAGCATAAAGGAATGTGATAAACCAAAAATGCAATATTAATAACAATGTAAATAACACAACCAGTGATATTACACCATCCCATTTTACTGTATAACCAAAAATGATGTCTTCATTGTCAACATAGCGATTTATAAATTTAAAAATGTTTTGCTTTTTCTGTTTCATTGTCCCCAACAATAATAGTGTTATAGCTTGCTTGCTTGCTTACACTATACCAAATTTAATGACACTTCCAGAACTGGTCAGCCTAGTGGCAGGATAATTTGTAGTGGTATCATGGCAGGTGTTCACAGCATTTTCCAGAGGGGCACCCATTGCCGAGTGGTTAGAGTTGCTGACTTGTAAATCCTCAGCCCCACACCATGTGGGTTCGAGTACCAGTCTTGGCGAGAACTTTCATATGGGGAGGTTTTCCACCTAACCTGTGATGCACCAGTGGCATTTGTGTGGGGTCTTCCTCTACCAATAATTAGCTGGATGTTGCCAAATTGATCATTATTGTTTGTGTATGTCTGTGCAATATAACAAAATACAAAGCAATATTTTCTAGAAAGAAAAAAGGAGAAGGATGAATCTAACAAAGAAACATTTATGATTTTTTTTATTTTCTTTCAGGAACTCTGGCGTATTGTCATGTATACGATGGAGAAAATTGTTGTACTACCACCTCTTTCTGACCCTCGACAGGTACGTCATGTGACACTATATCACACATATTACTTGTGAAGAAATTTTAAGCCTTATTACCTTACATTTATTAAAGGCATTGGAACCTGGAATGTGGCCTTTTCTGGTTCACACTCTGATCACAGTGGGAGAATAATGAGTTAGGGGTAGGTAGTGGGTGTCAGGTGGGTCTTCGCAGCTGGACACAGCCGGATGCTGCAGAGGTATCAGGAAAGGGGTGGGGATTAGAGTGTAAGTGACCAATGGCAGTGCAGTAAGCATATGTGCATCAAGTGTGACTTATTGTTTGATGACCTCTATTCCTATGACATACTTGTGTATAATAAACAAATTAAATGTCCAGCTGTGATCTCACTGGTCATGTGATCTTGGTGTGCCAGGGGCAGAGGAAGGTAGGGAGGTATTGGGACTCTATAGAAGGTCATTTGCAATGCCTTTAATACACAAATAAAGACTTGTGTTGAGGTCAATATATAGTTTTCAGGACCTGGGTGAAGTACTACATCCTCGGTCAATAATACATTAGCCAGGTCCGCAAAACTATATACTTACCAAAAACGTAAGTCTTTATTTGTTATATAACATACCTTATGAAATTATGTTGTCATTGTCGATTTTGTACAATGAACCATCTGTGCTTCTCATTTCAACAAAACCTTTTCCAAGATGTCCATCCAGTAGACCAGCATTCATTCCCTGAAAGTCTATTTTCACATTTTTCCTCAACAGAATGAGAAGCATTCACTGCTACCTAGGTTACACTTTTTGTTCTGCATTGCGTGGCTTCTAGTCCCATTCAGGCAGAAACATACATATGGGCAGGTTTTTTCAGCTAACCTGCAGGGTGCTGGTGTTTCTACCCAGGCATAGCCTCTACTTATATTTAGCTGGACATCGCCCATATAACCATAATTGTGTTGATGCAATGTAACAAAAAACAAAGCAAAAACATACCAAACAGGATAAGAGATTTTTTCCACACAAATAAGTAAATTTCCTTTTAAGGAATTCAAAAATGCCTTATGGCATGAATTAAAAGTTGACCTAAAAGAACCAACAAAAAACAAGTTTCAGAACCCAGAACATGGGTTTAAGTCCAGGTATCAGTAGTCCAGTAGACATTTATCTGAGATCTTGTGCCACTTAAAATAGCAAGACTTCACCATGATTACATACATGTAACTAAGTCAGTTCAGTGTAATTTAAAGACTTGAGAGAATGATGATGAATTGATTAATCTTAACAAAAACGAAAATAGCTGTGTTATAGTATTCACTTCTTTACAAGTAGTCTCAATTTTAGATGATGACAACCAGTGTATATAAACTATATTTCAGAATATCTATCAGTTTTTACAAAAAAACAGCATGAAATAACTGTATTATGCAATATTTTCTACATATCAATGGAAAATGTAACCTTTTGAATGTATTATATCATTGTACAGTTTATAATTGATGTTGTTTGTGAATATTTACAGGGAGATGATAAGGTAATGTAGACATAATAATTGCTTCATTCCTCCTTAGGTTTCAGCTTGTATTTTTGTATAAAACCATGGTAACGGCTTCATTTGTTATGGCTTTATTTTATTCACCAAATTCTCCCTGTAACATACGCATTTTAGGGTGATGTACAACCTATAATAAACAGACAAGAGCCCTTTTAACAAGAGCCTCTACTCTCAAATATGTGAAAGTAAATGTATGAAGAACATTTGAATGCTTTTGAAGAACGGGGAAATAAGAATTTTGAAAGTATCATTTGGGAGTAATATATAGTATGGAGGGCGAGAACTTCCATGTTGGGAGGTTTTTTAGCTAACCTGTGGTGTGCCGGTGGTTCTACCCAGACATGTCTAGGATCTTTCTCCACCAGTAATTAGCTGGACATTGCCAATATGATCATAATTGTGTCGGTGCGGTGTAACAAAGAAACATAAGAAGTTTTTCTATGGAGGCATACTTTGTAGCCTTATGTTATTTTGTTAACTAAGTAACCAATGTAATTCTCTCAACCTTTAGCCCTTTAAAAAGCCAGCACAATGTTACAGGTAGCAGAGGTTTATGACAATGCATTGTTTTAATCATATGTCACATCATGTAGTTTAGTTTTTAACCTGATTATACTCTATTGTCATTAAACCTTAACGTATTTGGCGCTGTATAACCTATCAAGTGTCCTTGAGCCGTAAAACCCAAAATACAAATACATATGTCACAAGTTTTAGACTAGGGGCTGTTGTTTTAAAATCCTGACTTTTTCTTGCAGCTTCATCCATTGTACACTAAGATATATTATTCATTTCCCTCTGTATTTTTTACTTAAAATTGAATAGCAGCTAACAAGTGGGATTTTGTTACATGTTTATATATTTTTTTATTGCTTTATAATATTTTTATTTTCAAATCAACAAAAGCAAGAAATGGCATTGCTTAGGGTCCCATCCTTTTTGTAAAGGTTTTATTCGAAGGTAATGCGTTTCTTATTTCTAGGGCTTCTGGTTAAAAGATTTCATGCTAAGGCCAGAATGTCGTTATTTGATGTAAAACTAATTTTAAGCTCCTCCTCAGTGCCACATTTGCATCAGCATTTGTAGACCTTTCCCTTTATGATCCATTTCTTGATAACTGTCAAAGAGCTCCTGTGGCGTGGTGGTAGAGTCGCCAATTTGTATCTCCTTCAACTGCTTAGCCTTTCACTGTGTGAGTTCGAGTCCCATTCAAGGCAAAGGACTTAATGTGAGGTCTTCAAGCTGACTTGCGCTGCGCTGGAGGTTCTACCCAGACATTTGTCTGGGGTGTTCCACTACCAAAAAGCTGGGCGTTGCTATAATGATCATAAATGGTCGCTGAAATGTTTTTCAAAAACAAAAAAACATTAGAATACTTTTAACCTTTGAAAGGGGAACTTATATTTCAGTAAGGCTGGTAGGTCAAAAATAATTTTGGCACAGTTAAGATTTAGAGAAGTGAAACAAGCATTCTATTGACAGCTCATGTTAATTTACAGTATACCAAAGAATGTTTTTTTATGTACATGTAATCCTTCCTATTTATTTTGGTTTCTGTTAGACTGCAAAACAAAGGGCTAACTTTTTACTTAAAACAGATATTACGAAATTATGAACACAATTTTGTTATCCATTTGTTGTAAAAATTGCTGATATTTGCTTAATTACTCAAGGGTATACCCTCTGTAGTAAAGAAACATAACTGTTAAATTTATTTAAAAATGACAAATAATTAATTTTTCTTTTATAAAAAAAATGGTTGACTTTTCATAAGATTTATGTTATTATTACTTATATTTTCAAAGGAACACATTTTCATATTTGATTATTGAATAAAGGAGAACTGTACAGATAGTAAATAAAGTTGTTTTTACCAAAATAGATGTACTTTTAAAGACACATCATTTAGTGTTTCATCAATACAGAAATGAAACTGTAATTTATATGCCATCATTACGTAAGTCATGTATAGAACATTTAAAAAGCTTTTCAATATACAAAGAAGGTATATAAATTATGGTGTTATCTTTTGTCCAATATTTCCTAAACAATAATTATATTATTGTTAAAAACATTCTTTTTAGACTAGGAAAACATATAATAATTCTGCTCAGTTATATTTTTTTCTTACCTCTACTAACAAAGTTACTTTTAAGAATTAGAATGAAGTAAGTTTTATAAAAGTTCTCTAACCTGCTTACACATAAATGAAGTTACTATGGTGATGGGTTTGTTTCTCTTGCATTGGTGCATATTTTCTATAAACCTATATATATATATATATAAGCTTAGAGTCTTCCTAGTTACATAATTTTGAATGCTAGGCACTTAGATATGAATTCATAAATACTGTTGTAATAGTATGACAATAAGTCAATATTCTTAGAGACAGGCTACCCAACCAAAATGTGATTTTTTTTTAATAGAATCGTCACTAAACATGTTACCCTGCATGCTCCGATCCTTAATAAAAAGCCGCGGGGTATATTCTGCAAAATACGGTATATGCACATATCAATATGGAAAATGTATTTATATACAAATTATGTATCCCAGATCTTTTAGCAACATTTAATTCCAACTGCTTCCATTTATTACAGTTTTTAACTCTGGCAGCCAAGCGAGTGCACGATGAAATGTATTTACCCAAGATCCTCTTGTTTGCAGCTGTAAGTCACATGACTCTTATCACATGACCTTGAGTGTCACATGACCTTGAGGTCAAATGGCTGTTGTCAAGGAAACCCAGCTTACAGTTCTTGTTGCCAGGCAGCCCAATATGTGCCTGACCAGTGATTGTTGATGATGCTGATTGTCTCGTCTCTTTTTTACTTTTCTTCTTTTACCTGAATTGGTTTATCCCCTTGTTGAGCAATGCCGAAATGAATATTGGTGAAATAAAGTTTTTTTATCACTGAGATAATTTTTGTGGTTCATTTACTAGAAAGTACTTTCAATTTAGAAAAAAAATGTAATCTATATTCACAAATGCTTTTCTTAATATATAGATTACATTGATTGACCAATTAGCCAATATTTATCTTGGTAAAATACAAATGAATAAAATAGCTCTGTCTGACTGCTTATTGCTTTCTTCAGTAAAGACTTCAATAATATCTTCATGATGATCATGTTTTACAAAACTGCTTCCTCAAAAACTACTACTTATTACTTCAAACAACCAGCTTTTTACACTTTTGACAGTAGCAATTTCAAGGTCTTCCATTGCGTAGCGGTAGATTTGCTGACTTGTAACTTCTCTGACTGCTTGGCCTTTCACTGTGTGGGTTCGAGTCCGATTTCGGGCGAAGGACTTAATGTAAGAAGGTCTTCCAGCTGATTTGCAGTGCGCTGGAGGTTCTACCCAGATATTTGTCTGGGGTCTTCCTCCTCCAAAAAGCTGATTGTTGCTATAATGGTCATAAGTGGTCGCTGCAATGTATTTCAAGAACAAAAAAAAACAAAATAGCTTAGCCGATTCATAAATCTTTTTTTAACTGTTGCCTTGGACATAGCTGTCCTAGATCCTGTATATTCATTATAGCATAGCTCAACATGAGTAAGCCATTTTTCAACATGTACATGTATTTAGCCCTGCCTTTCCCTCGGCAAAAAGATGAAATATGTCTTAACACAGTCATTGACACTTGATAAGAATGGATAAAAAAATATGGGGAAAAAAATCTGAAGTTTTTTTTTAACACTTCTCTTGTTTTTTGCAAAAAAAGGACTGCAAATATTTTATTGCACAGATAGTCAAACTTTCAAAGCCATGATTTGCTTTTGGCAATGGGTTTCTTCAAAATCCTCTCAGAACTTAATTCGGCCCTTCATTTGCTTCAGATCATTATAAAGTTCTTTAAACAAAATCTTCTTAATCTACCCTTCAAAAAAGTGTTGATTACTGGTTTTTAGGCAAATGAAAACGGATGGTCTAAATAGCAAATTCAGCATTTTGACCATTTCTTTTCAAATCACAATTTCTTTACCTTTTTTGCATTTATAGCCCATTACAGTCACATGTCTGTCTGCGTCTGTTCCTGATGTTTGTTTGTACACTCGTAAGTGTCTCGCCTTCCCACCGTAACTCTATGCTTAACTTCAGTATCCATGGCAACTGTTTTCAGCTTTTACCCCTACCGGGCAGTGCCCAAGCGAAGATAGAAGACGTGTCGCGTCTGTTCCTGAACCACGTGAGCCAAATGCCCATGAACGTGCCCATGATTCAGGTGGTACTTCACAACCCTCAGTGTGCTTTTACTGCCATCATTGTCTTTGTTAACCCCTTGTTTACAATTATTGCTACACCTAGGCTTGAAACTTTCCCAATGCACAGTTGGGGCTCCTGTTACCGAACAGTTTGAGATGCTGACTTTTCAGCTCCAGACGGCCTGGGTTATAGTACCGTTTGAGGTGAGAACTTTAATGTGGGAAGGTTTGTCAGCTGACATGCAGTGTGCAAGTAGTTCTACCTTGACAATCTGAAGTCTTCCTTCACCATCTGGACATCTTTATTATGACTGTAATTGTGCAGGTGTGATGTAACAAAAACAAACACACTATCTTTTTGGTATAAACACAAACCTTTCATTTTACATATGATTTAAGCTTCGAGTTCTTAAAAGTCCAGTGACTTCAGCGAAAGAACTTAATCTTGTGCAAGGGAAAGTTTTGAAAGCATACAAAGATATTTGTATTATGTCTGTTGTGTTTACAATTTAATTATGTATTTTTAGGGAAGCTGATTGCAAGAATAGATTGTCATATTTGCATTTGGCAAAGTCATTATGCCTGTACTAGTTTGCAAACTAACTGGGAATGATTAAAGGATTTAAAACTTGGTCTTTTTACCAAGATAATTATAACAATAAGGTAATCAAGTTGGTATTAATATATTTACATTTAGCTCCACTTTTTTTAAGACATGCTGGTATCGACAATCGGCATTATTTAGTATTTTTGTTTAGGTCTGGCACAGAGAAAAATGAAGCATGATGTTAACTGACAGCCATTGTAAAAAGTATATATTTATAACCCCCAAAAGTTTGGGGTTGTGGGGGGCACATTGAAGTCAGGTTGTCCACCCATCAATCAATATTTTTTATATTATTTTTTGGCTTATTACCTCATGAATTTTGGTAGAGCGTCGGTTTGCAGATCAGGAGGTCGTGGGTTCAAACCCCGGCCAAGTCAAACCAAAGACTTTAAAGCTGGTAGTAGTGGCTCCTCTCATAATGCTCAGTGCTAAGGGGACAGCATAATGCCTGACTCGTCGGTGTCAGTATAATGGACAGGCTGGGTTTAGTCCCTGGGCAGCTCATAAAGGGCCCTGCGCTATAATGAGAGAAATGTCGCTGCACAGTATTGGCAGAAAGGCTGGCAAATCCCATCCCATCCCTCATGAACTTGAATAATTACAACTTAGTTTGAACTTGTCTTCTATTTCCATCTTGCTACACTGATATTATAACCAGCAAAGAATTAAAAGTAAACACTAATAAATGAATGTACAATTTTTATGTCTTGCAATTGGCTTGCTGTTTGTTTGCCGTGTATTTTTAATGTTGTGCTACACTTATAATACCTGTAAGTTCAACTTTATTTACTTTAACTTGATACATTTATCACCTGGTTTTCAGGCCAACATATTTTTTAAAAACTGAAATTTGCTGAACCAAAAAAAAAAAAAAAAATGCAGCAAATTTATTTTAAAGCAACTTGGTCACAGTTAAGTCAAATTTGCATTCTGGACAAAAGATTGTGTGATCGTGCTGTTCTTCAAAAGATTGGATGAGTTTTTTTAAGTTGGCAGGATGAGGAACCTAGTATGCTCACCAACCTAATATGGATAGGCTTAACAACCTATTACTGGTAGGCTCAACAACCTATTAGGCTCAACATTTTAGTACTGGTAGGCTCAACAATGTAGTATGCTCAACAACCTAGTACTGGTGGGCTCAATAACTGAGTAGGCTCAACAAACTAGTACTTGTCGGCTCAACAACCTATTACTGTTAGGCTCAACAACTCAACATGCTAGTACTAGTAGGCTCAAAAACCTAGTACTGGTAGGCTCAACAACATAGTATGCTCAATAACCTAGTATGCTCAACAACCTAGAACTGGTAGGCTCAACAATTTAGTTTGCTTAACAGCCTAGAACCTGTAGTCTCAACAACTTTACATGCTCAACTACCTAGTAATGGTAGCCTCAACAACCTAGTACTGATAGGCTCAACAAACTAGTATATCTCCCAACTGCACATTTGCAAATATATATGCTTGGTCTATAAGTCGATCATAAACAATGTCCTGATAGGCTCATTACGGACGCAGTAATGAAAAGAAAATCTATATGTCACGACCAAGTTGCTTTAAGGTAACTGTCCTTCAGAGAATTATTTGTACCTCTGTAGATAAATATGGCTTTAAAATGAAATGGTGGTTTGAAAAATTTATCAGATGACATTTTTGAAACTTCAGTGTTTAATGTTCAAGATATCTATGAATTTATAGTAATTTTTGTTAGATTTATTTTTTTAGTCAAATATTGTTGCTAATGATTTTTTAGATTTTTTTATAACTGAAGATAATGGCTAAATAAGGCCTATTGTATAAAATTATAATAAAGCCTTATATTATGTACTTATAAGGGTAGTAATGGAATTTAGGACATATTTATATTGTGTATCACATTTGTATTAATATGAATCCATTAAAGGTCCTGTCACTGTTTTGTTTTAAAGAATTGTACAAAAAGTTACTTTTCAACTATAAGTAATACAGAAGATTTTTATTGTGAACAAAAACTTAATGGAGGACCTTTAATTTTAATTTAGAGGCATGACTGTTATTTTATACTAAGTTTAAAAGTCTATAACTTAGCTATAATAACTTGTTACTGACAATTACAAACTACATAGTTTATGTTACTGACAATTACAAATTACATAGCTTTTGTTACTAATAATTACAAACCAGGTAGCTAATGTTACTTACAATTGCAAATTACATAGCTTATGTTACTGACAATTACAAACCACATAGCTTATTATTTACATTATGATTTACTTACTAGAAAATAGTATTTATTTACTATTTTAATTGTTTATTGTAGCATGTTTTGATTATGTATATTGCATCTTGACTATAATATTTTGTTGTATATTACCATCTTTGCTTTTTTGTAAAATATTTATTTAACCCATTATTCTTTCAGGTGATATATTTTTGGAAGCATTGCATTTTACATCTTTATAAACCATTCACAATCATATATTCCATTTTATGCCTTTACAAACCATTCACAATCATATTCCATTTTACATCTTTATAAACCATTCACAATCATATTCCATTTTACATCTTTATAAACCATTCACAATCATATTCCATTTTACATCTTTATAAACCATTCACAATCATATTCCATTTTATATCTTTATAAACCATTCACAATCATATTCCATTTTATGCCTTTACAAACCATTCACAATCATATTCCATTTTACATCTTTATAAACCATTCACAATCATATTCCATTTTATGCCTTTATAAACCATTCACAATCATGTTCCATTTTAAGCATTTATAAACCAGTCACAATCACTTGCAGAATCTGCATAACTAAGGGTTTATGTGTAGACTGATTCAGCTGTAAATCTATTATTACAAGTTAAACATACATTTATTAAAATCCTTTTATCTCTTTTAAAGAAACACAACACAGTCAAGTCAATTTTCAAAATTATAGATGAACTATGAATGAATGGGTTAAACACTTAAATTTTCCTCTAATACCCAAAGGACAATACAAGTTAATGATATTTAATCTTTAATTGCTTGGAATAAAAACAATGTTACTTTTGTAATTGTGTTTAATAGAACATGCCTTAGTAATGTGAATAAGTAACTGCGTTTAAAAGAAAACATTAATTTCTTACTTACTTTTTGACCTTCCTGTATGTATGTTCATGTTTTCTTATCAGGATATGTCCAAAGAAGCAGAGAAGAATCTCACGCCCAAACAATGTGCCGTGCTTGACCTTGCGCTGGAATCCATCAAGCTTTACTTCCATGCTGGTGGGCAGGGCCTGAAGAAAGGCTTTCTGGACAAGAGCTCGGAGCTTCAATCTCTTCGCTATGCCCTGTCACTGTACACCCAGACGACTGATACGCTCATCAAGACATTTGTGAGTACCCAGACGTCACAAGATCAGCCGAGTTCGACAGATGCGGTGGGAGAGGTCTCCATCCAGGTGGACCTGTTCACACACCCTGGAACTGGGGAGCATAAAGTCACAGTCAAAGGTGAGTGTATATATGCATATCTTACCTTCTGCAAAATGCAGCTTCATGATTGGTCACTATTAGTCACATGATCATTGGATATTTCTGTGATTGGTCAGTATTGGTCACATGATCATGAGATTATTCCATACATCCCTTGCATTTTTTTGACATGCCCCGCAATCTTTTGTAACTGTATTATCTTCAAATAACCACATTATTGGTTTTCATGTTTTTTTGTAATTGGAATTACTTACTGATAATGGTGTTGCTCTTCTTGCTCTTGTGTGAGGGGTTCATACACCCACTGCAACATCTTTCTGTTGTGTGATAGGTTCATACACCCACTGCAACATCTTTCTGTTGTGTGAGGGGTTCATACACCCACTTCAACATCTTTCTGGTGTGTGAGAGGTTCATACACCCACTGCAACTTCTTGCTCTTGTCTGAGGGGTTCATACACCCACTGCAACATCTTTCTGTTGTGTGAGGGGTTCTTTCACCCACTGCAACATCTTTGTGTTGTGTGAGGGGTTCATACACCCACTTCAACATCTGTTGTGTGAGGGGTTCATTCACCCACTGCAACATCTTCCTCTTGTGTGATGGGTTCATACACCCACTGCAACATCTTTCTGTTGTGTGAGGGGTTCATACACCCACTTCAACATCTTTCTTTTGTGTGAGAGGTTCATACACCCACTGCAACTTCTTGCTCTTGTGTGAGGGATTCATACACCCACTGCAACATCTTTCTGTTGTGTGAGGGGTTCTTTCACCCACTGCAACATCTTTGTGTTGTGTGAGGGGTTCATACACCCACTTCAACATCTTTCTGTTGTGTGAGGGGTTCATTCACCCACTGCAACATCTTCCTCTTGTGTGATGGGTTCATACACCCACTGTAACTTCTTGCTCTTGTGCAAGGTTTTCTACTCCCACTGCAAATTCTTACTCTTGTGTGAGGACTTCATACACCCACTGTAACTTCTTGCTCTTGTGCGAGGTTTCGTACACCCATTGCAACTTCTTACTCTTGTGGGAGGACTTTATACACCCACTGCAACATCTTTCTGTTGTGTGAGGGGTTCATACACCCACTTCAACATCTTTCTGGTGTGTGAGAGGTTCATACACCCACTGCAACTTCTTGCTCTTGTGTGAGGGGTTCATACACCCACTGCAACATCTTTCTGTTGTGTGAGGGGTTCTTTCACCCACTGCAACATCTTTGTGTTGTGTGAGGGGTTCATACACCCACTTCAACATCTGTTGTGTGAGGGGTTCATTCACCCACTGCAACATCTTCCTCTTGTGTGATGGGTTCATACACCCACTGCAACATCTTTCTGTTGTGTGAGGGGTTCATACACCCACTTCAACATCTTTCTTTTGTGTGAGAGGTTCATACACCCACTGCAACTTCTTGCTCTTGTGTGAGGGATTCATACACCCACTGCAACATCTTTCTGTTGTGTGAGGGGTTCTTTCACCCACTGCAACATCTTTGTGTTGTGTGAGGGGTTCATACACCCACTTCAACATCTTTCTGTTGTGTGAGGGGTTCATTCACCCACTGCAACATCTTCCTCTTGTGTGATGGGTTCATACACCCACTGTAACTTCTTGCTCTTGTGCAAGGTTTTCTACTCCCACTGCAAATTCTTACTCTTGTGTGAGGACTTCATACACCCACTGTAACTTCTTGCTCTTGTGCGAGGTTTCGTACACCCATTGCAACTTCTTACTCTTGTGGGAGGACTTTATACACCCACTGTAACTTCTTGCTCTTGTGTGAGGACTTCATACTCCCACTGCAAATTCTTACTCTTGTGTGAGGACTTAATACACCCACTGTAACTTCTTGCTCTTGTAGAAGGGGTCATAAACCCACTGTAAGTGTTTGCAATTTGAGGTTTGTTTGAACTGATACCGCAAAACTACAAACAGTTATCTGGATTAGGTAGGATAAATTGACCATAACTGTAATATGAACCTACTTTACCCTAAAAGTGAAATTTGTATTGTGGAGGTCTGTAGTCATGGACATGTCATCAGATATCAAATATGTAGAGTATGGTATCTATTGCTAAAAAACTAGTATGTGTTTGTAAGATCCATAGTTAGTCATGGTAGCTGAAGTTTCTTTACTTAACAAGCATGTACACTTTCTTTTTTTTCTCTTAATTGAAAAAACCTAAGATAAACAGAACCAAAATAGTGCATGAAACTGCATTTCTGTTCTGCAAATTGTATATTGTTTTGTTTTGCATACGATTTTGTTTTGCTTTGTTAGTTGTATACATTTTAATATTATTCTGATCAAAATTATTCTGTATTAATCACTCTTCAATGTTACAGTGGTGGCAGCAAACGACTTGAAGTGGCAGACGACAGGCATGTTCAGACCATTTGTGGAGATCAACATGATTGGTCCACATATGAGTGACAAGAAAAGGAAACACTCCACTAAATCCAAGAGCAACAACTGGTCTCCAAAATTCAATGAAACATTCCATTTGTAAGTTAAGCTAGCTCTAAACCCATTTAGCACAAATTGATCAGACCTAGGCATATAGTGTAGATCCACCTCAGGAAGCACCCAGTGGGAGCAGTCTAATCAGGAACTGCACTTTTTGCTGTAAAGTCTTTTAGTACATGTTGCTGTTCTTGTTAGCCAATGAGTCAGATATGTTTGACATGGTCACTGATAGTTGGTTATTAAACTGACTTGGTCACAGATAGTTGGTTATTAAACTGACTTGGTCACTGATGGTTGGTTATTAAACTGACTTGGTTACAGATAATTGGTTATTAAACTGACATGGTCACGGATGGTTGGTTTTTTATACCTGACATGGTCACTGATGGTTGGTTTTTATAATACAATACAACACCTTATTTTGAGGCTATATACATGCAGGATTTGTGTTGTCTTGAGGTTGGCAGAATCAATATTGTTGGGATTATTTTTTTTTATAATTAAACAACAACAACCTAGCATGTCGTAAATGTGGTTATATTATAAACACAAACAGAAAGATGAGAGACTTGATAGTCATGATAAAAAAAATATGTTTGAAAATCACCGGACCTCTTAACACAATCAGTAGAGCATCAGCTTCAGGTCAGGAGGCCCCAGGTTCAAAACCCAGGTTGCGACATACCAAAGTTGTTGAAAATGGTAGTAGTTGCTAACACTCAAACACATAAAAACACATAAAAGGGTAGTTCCACGACTTGATGGCCCAGTGTCAGAATAATGTGCATGCCAGGTGTTCTCGGCATGCTATATCTGCTGCAAGTGACCACCATCTCAAGATTACTGAAATACTGTTGGTGGGACGATAAAGCCAATAAATAAGCATTTTTGACATTCAATTAGCTTTCCAGCATTGAGAAAGTGGAGCCTATTCTATTTATAAATTACTAGGATTCATCCTTTTAAAATCACTCATTTCAGTATCCTTGGAAACGAGGATGAACCCAACTCATATGAACTACACATCTGTGTGAAGGACTACTGCTTTGCTCGGGAAGACCGTCTTATTGGCATGTCTGTCATGCAACTGCGTGATATCGCTGAGCAGGGAAGCTGCGCATGCTGGTGCTCTCTTGGAAAGCGTGTCCATCTTGACGAAACCGGCTGGACGATCCTCCGTATTCTTTCTCAGAGAACCAATGACGAGGTAGCGAAAGAATTTGTGAAACTGAAGTCAGAGGTGCGCCACCTGGAGGAACATATGATGCAGAAACACTGAAGATTGACGATGTTCTCTCGAAAGGCTGTTCTCTCGAAAGGCTTTTTACTAGTATAGGCGCTGTAGTATAGTTTACATTAAGTGTAAGCTCATTTTTATGTGCAGGTGTCTGCATATGTATGTGTATTGTGCATATATACTTGTTGCAAAGTTTACATGGCAAATGAATTAATATGGTTTCATTAAGCCATGTTAATTGCATTTAATATCATAATGGCTTGATGTAGGATGGCAATTAGTTCAATTCAAATTAAGCAAATTATGAAAACAGATATTGGGGGGGGGGGGGGGAGGGGGGATTAAAATTATGTACATACATATGCATTGCTTGCATATAAACATGTATCACATGAACATTGTATGTTGTGTAACATATGTATGTATTTGTGAAAAATATACATGCATATGTTTTTGTATACTAGCTTTTGGAATCTGAAAATATACACTGTTTTATAGTAAAACTATATTTTGATGAAAAAAAATTGCAGTTTGTTGTACTATTTAGAAAAATACAGTTTATGTCTGATTATTCAGTAATGTATTTTAGTATTCTGTGCAGAGAATTGAAATTTCAAATGTGAAAATCTGAAAACGCATCACTTGCATTGTATTTTGTGTTATGCCAAAAGTCCAGAGTTGACAGCTCAAATCTCTGTACATAGTAGAAACTGTTTGAAGGGGATCTCTGAAAAAAAGTTGATCTTCACCTGTTATTATGCCTAGAGGGAATCACTGAAATAAAAATTTTCAATTTATTGTTACTTCAACTTTACCAAAGTTGACCACATATTAATAACGTTGAACAGGGTGATTTTTATCCAAGCTTTGTAATAATTATATGTAATCGATTAAATGGTGCTTATACCCTGTAAGTTTTGCCCCAACCAGTTGATAATTTTTCCTGTAACAAAATGATGAGGAAATTGATTGTTTGTTTGTTTTTAGGTATTTTCTTTAATTTCAATTTGTAATGTAAGTTTAAAAGAAATATTTTAAAACAAGATTAATAGCAGTTATCAAATTATTTTCATTCTATAAAAAGTCAAAATCCCCTTCATTCAGTTTGTATTTGAAATTTAAAATACACTCGGTCATAGGAAGTTTGTCTCTGTATAAGGGAGATAACTGCATGTGTATTCATCCTGTATATTTGTGGTTAGGGCTCTTTGTAACTAGAAAAGTCTAGCATATTCTATAGAGTAATCTACTGCCTTGCTTGTGTGGTAATTAAAAGTGCTTTCATCTCAATTCTTATTCTTGATTCATTTTTCTTAATAGTTGTGTACCATTTGCCATTGGACTTTATAATGAGTTTTAATCATTATGTGTAACTAGTAATGGAGTGGTTCCAACTGCATTTGTTACAAAAACAGTGTTCAGAAGAAGGTTGTCATTATTTGTTGTTGTCAAAGAAAACTGCGATATAAAGTTTCTGATTATATAAAATGTCACCGATTGTTAATTTAGACTCCTGTTAAATGTTTCTTGCAATCTGATTGGTTAATATTTGTCGTATAATTCAATGCTACCATTAGAGTAGGCTGACTGGTTAGTACATTATGTTAATCATTTGATGCTCCCATCTAAGGAATTTCACTGGTTTATATATATCAACGAATCAGATTTAAGGAAGTTGTTGCAGCCTTGTTTCTATTATTAAATCAATGCATTGAAATACAGAAATGGGAAATAACTTTCCTCGAGTATTTAATTATAAAAGATTATTCTTTTAAATTTCAACACAGTGTAACAAATACTTTCATAAAAAGTTGCTATTGCAATTTTCATTTGTATTTAATAAAACCTTTGTAGTTGTGAAGTACCTTAAGAATGTAGTTAATTGTTTAGATTTGTTGTTATCATAACATAGTCAACGCTATAATTATGTATGTATATATATAAAATAGGCAGTAAATATGCAACAGAAACTATTTAAATTTCCTACGTGTTCTTTCTTTCATTTTGAAATTTTCACTTCAACTTTTAGGCAATACAATGCCTAATTTGCTCACGAACTGTGTGTACATATATTTATGTATAGAACTGTATCAAGTACTGTATAGTATCATGTGAAATTATATATTATATACTCCCATACTATATATTAACCTGTATCTCCATATCCATTTTACACCTATGTGAGGCTAGAACGTTTAAGCATCAATGGACACATGAATATATATGGATGTTGTGATGAAAATGCAAAATTTGTGTAGCTTTCTATAAAATTTCAGTTCTGTTCCGTTTTTGGTTTGTTTTCAACTTTGCCTCTGTTTATTCCATATTTCTATTTTTTTTCTTTTTTTTTTTCTCCAGATTACATTCGAAGCTGGTTGTTTAATTGAAAGCTTTATATTAATTAGTTTTACAAATGATATTTTGACTCAATGTGCTGTTTTTGATATTATGTAATGATTTCTGACCTTATTTCAAAAAGGCATTTAACAATGTGTGTGTAGATTTCTGTTATATAGGATTGCAATGAATAGGATTTTGTTCCCAATTTTAAGGAGGACACAGTCTGTTCAGGTCTTTTTGTGTTCCTGTTTTGTCCAAATGTCATCCCTTTTCAAGGTTTGAAAAGGGATTGTTATACTCATCATAGGCACCAATTTGTAACTCCTCTGACTTCTTAGCATCCCACCGCGTGGGTTCAAGACCTGTTCGGGGCGAAGGACTTAATATGGGTCTTCCAGCTGACATGTGGTGCACTTGTAGTTCTATCCAAACATGTGTCTGGGGTCTTTCTCCACCAAATAGCTATAAAGAGCATAATTGGTCGCTGCAGTGAATCTCAAAAACAAATCAGAACAATTTACACATCATAGGTCTATGAATCGTCCTAATTAATAATTTACAGTGTTATTTCTTATGACACTGTGTTTTGAAGATTTTTGGAGCATTATTTCTGCATAAACTCAGGCTTTATTGTAAATAAAGACAATTTTGAATGATACCTTTATTAAAAGATCTAAAAATATTTGAACTTAATTTATAAATAAATAAGCACGCTGAAGGTATCTGCTAAAAATAGATACAAATAATTAACTGTGCTGTGTGTCTCCGATAGTGAGTGGGATATTATTCCGATAAGTATTTATTTATTTATAAGTATAAATCCTGTTATTTAAACATTATTCTTGTGTAGCAAACTTTATCCAAAGGGACACACAAAACAATTTAGTGATGTCATTCTTACACTACATAAATTTGCCTTTCATTTTCATTATAACATTCATGATGTATAAGGAAACAGGTGTCTTTCTTTTGACTGGACATCTACATGTAAACACAGAAATCCATTTTTTGTGCAATTATATTGTTACTTTTGACAATTTTCCTCTAATTTTACTGGTAAACAGGTAGATTGTTTGGTGCAATATTTATTATTATTTTTAGAATCAGAATCTTTTGAAAGAAATGATATGACACAAACATTTTCTTTAACGAGTTTCCATTATTCATTTTTAACTTATAAATCCCCAAAATAGCAATCTTTAGCTATGTCCCATCTTTAGTTATTTACAGCCATCTTTGTTATTAACATTGTATATGTTTAGTTTATATAGTATATTTTATTATTTACCAATATGTTTATGTACATGTTTTTATTATTTTTTTATATTGCAGTTAGTCAATTTTTTTTGGTGGTTTATTTCTATAGCATGGCGGCTTTTGGTTTTTTAAAGCTAAGACATCTATGTACACATTATACCCAGACATATATATTCCAATTAGTTATGTAATAATATATTTCTGAAATTTATAAAATTATAGGGTACTTTAAAAATTTTGCTTGGAAAAGTAATTTAAACCTGTTACAGAATAACTTTAAGGGGTGGGCTGTTTAGTACATTTTGGTTAGTGGCTTTATTTTGGTGTAAAATGTTTGTTTCAGTGTAATTTGTTAAAAACAGTGTTACGACTTTTTTCAAGTAGTCATAATGTGATGTCAGGTTGTTTGTTTTTGTTTGTACTTCATATACATTTATAACGGTTTTACTTGTCATGTTACTTATTTAAGATGCATAAAAAACATACAGTTGTATAATATTTTGTTTTATGGTGAAGGTGATACATTACAGTTTCTTTAGCATGGTTTTATTTTTTTTTCTGCATGGTTGGATCTGTGGGTATGAATAAAAGACACATATTTATAATTTTTATTGCAAAACGATTGTCTTATATGCATCAAACACTACTTTTTATTAGAAATTTAATGTGGCTTAGACATGTTTTATGGCATTCCATAACAAGTGTTTTACTTAGTCTAAATTCAATAGTTGAAATTGATTTGCTTTAAACGACAAAATATGTTTGGGTATGACAACAAATGATTGATAAGGTTTAAATGGAAGTAAATTTGTTCGTCATTAGTAATTCTATATGTCTGTGTGTATTGTTTATAATTATCTTTATCTGTTTTTGTTTTTCATATACTATACTGTCAACTAACTTGTTGGCATAAATAAATATTATCTCTTTACAAAGAAATTGCGTATTTTTTTAAATGTCCCATATATAATGTCAAATCCGGTTTGGAACAAGTAAAAACTGAGAAACTGCACATACCATACAGCCAAACCTGACACTGCGACCACCTTCTCTATACGACCTCTTCAGAGCCGCCCGCAAATTAAGAAATATAAAGTGTGTTTATATTTAGAAAATCAACTACTGCATTGTAACTCAACACCTTGGCCATTTCTACGTCACATACAATGCCATTCAGAACTATTTTGAGACATTTCTAAGCGTGTAGACAAGCGACGGAAAGTGCTGGATCAAATAAAGTATGTTAACAAACTGAGCAAGAAACAGCAAAACCTTATTTACAATGCCATCAAATTTCCTAGTGTTAAAATTATATGTAAAAAAATGTCATTATACGAATGGCAAAAGGTCCGAATACATACAGACAAGGTCGTAACATTTGCATACATGGGGCCTTTTCTGAGGCCAACGTGGAAGATCTGCTATTTTTTTTATAAACAAAAAAGGAATTTAACGTGTTTTCAAAATAGGAAAATTTCTGAAAATGTGTCAAACACCACCCATTTTCAAATAATTTTTTACCTTAAAACCATCTGAACACCTCGGATAATTCACGCATCGTCTCTAGGTAGTCGGATCACCTCGGCCATTTTCCTTATTGGGACTACTTTGGTGACAGACGTCAGATCATCAGTTGGCAGCTCGGATGACAGCTAACCACAGTACGATGCCTTTAAATTTGTGGTGGCTTCAAATTAAAATCATCCACTTTTAATTTACCCAGCGCAGCAGACACAGCTGTCAAACAATGCCATTGTTTATGTTTTGTGTCAACTACATTTTACCCATATTCTTCTTGCGCTCCGGCGAACAAAACAAAACGATCGTGATTTCTGTAAGATCGTGATTTCCGTTTACCCGAGTTGTTCCGATTGACCTTAAAAGTGAGAGCTTCCCTCCAAAAGTGGGAGAGTTCATATGTATGCATTTGACTTGTACATAGTATAACGTCGTAATAAATGGAATTAAAACAAATCATACATACACATATAGAACATTAACAGTTTAAAGCGACAGGTAATGATATATTTACATTTTAAACTAAAGTTTAATTTTGTTTTTAGCAGAATAAAAGCGACGTAGTTCATTTGTTTATGAGCGGCACCCATAGGACATAGACGACAATTACTTTTTTCTTGTTACATCGCACCGACACAATTATGGTCATATTGGCGACGTCAAGCTAATTATTGGTGGAGGAAGACCCTAGACATCTGGGTAGAACCACCGGCGCACTGCAGGTTAGCAGGAAAACCTCCCCCGACTGGGACTCGAACCCACGTGGTGAAGGGCTGAGGAGTTTCAACTCAGCGACACCAACCGCTCGGCCACATGCGCCCCCACGCGACAATTATAATGTGACTGAATGTCAACTTATGAAAGAGTTTGAGACAGTCGAAATATTCTCAGTACATATTTTGTATGTTTAAGAAGCTATTTTAACAGCCCACACGGTTAAGAACACGAACCTTACTAATATTGTTTTCCTTATAAGATCAAATGCGTCACATTAAAGCCAAATTAACATGGACATGTACCTAAAGTAAGAATATTTCAAACGTTTTAAAACGAATATTTATTTAAACGAAAATAACGTTTTGAAACGTATATAGTTATTATATAAGGTATAATATAGCTACATATAACGGCATATTTTAACGTGTTAACAGATATCGGTATATAGTATATATTAAAACAATTACTATTTATAGCGATTCTATCGAATTAAACTACACATTTTATGAAAGTCGTCTTCTAATTATGACATTTAAGAAAAGTATTTAAAGTTTACTGTTAGAGTTAAGATTTTAGAAAAATGATCAAACTTTCATTTTACTGTGGAATTTACATTATCCCGATTCGTGAAAAAAACAACAACAAAAAAAACAACGTTGCCACCTATTTATATTTCGCTGACATTGAACAACATTAATTATCGCCCTTTTCATTGCACTTTTTCTTGGCATATATTTTGTCTTTCATCTGGCACTTTCAGAACAATACAAAGAAAGTTAAATGTATTTATTTCCAAAAACCTTTTCTTAGCTAAATCGCATAAAGTTGCTGAAACAAAAAAACAACAACAAAAAACACGATCGAACAAACGAACAAAAACAGCAGACAATTTGTTATGTTTATACTATGAAATGAATAAAAAAATTAAACATTTACATGATTAAATAGATAAAAAATAAGCATTAACAAGAGTAAATGGATAAAAAATAAGCATTTACATGAATGTTATAAGTTGTATTGTTTCGCAACATCCTATGTTTTACAACGCTGTATTCTGAAGTTCCCAATTTCAAAATGGCGTCAGGCAACGAGGTCACGTGATTTCTCCTTAGCAACGCGGTCACGTGGTGTAAGATGCAGCAGATTCCTTGGTAGCTGAGCGCGATGTTGATGAAGTAATTTGGGACTAGATAGGACAGGAATGTCCCCCTAAATCGAGATACACAAACCACTTTCTTAAGGACTGATAGTGTAAAAGTGTTTCTTGTGGGTATTTAAATGAATGGGCTGCGTCTGATGTTTTTTCATAGATTGGTGTCGTTTTTACAACTGTCATATAACAGGTCACTTTGTTTTTAGTACATGTGTGCGTAAATGAATGCATAAAACGTACTTTTGCACCTATTTTGACGGATATGATTCGGACATGTAAGTGAACACTGGTGGATGTTTTCTATTTGTCTTCTGATAAGAGAGCAGTCTCTTGTAGGTAAGTTGAATGTACATATTAAATGATTTTATTTTCACAAATTTGTCTTCAAAATTTTTTAGACACTTTCACGAGTGTTACAAGTGCTTTATGTTCCGATTTGGAAAATATGCGTATCCAAAGGTAACTGGCAATATAAACTAGCAGTGAAATTTCATTCAAGCTTAGAGCGGTTTTAGTAAACTTTCGCTTATTTTTCTCTGAAGTATATACTGATAATTAATTAATTTCTTACCAAAAACAGTAGTTGCCTGCCAGTCTATGTATATAAACGTAAGCGGCATATTCAATTCATTTTTACGCGTATTTCTTTTAATGGTTTTTTACATTAGATCTGCCAAATATGACTTGGCGATGCAAAATTTCCGACCAAAGGTTCCTTTATAACTTTTCTTCGTACTTTCCACATTTAACCTCTACTTCTTAAAAACCTTGAAATTTGTTTCCGTTATTTTACTACGTTTCACAGTGCATTTTTGTGTTTCTTAAAACTTTGCTTTATGTGGCGCCCGTGGCGTAGTGGTAGTCGCCGATTTGTAACTCCTCTGACCGCTTAGTCTCCCACACCGTGGGTTCGAGTCCTGATCGGAATGAAGGGCTTGCTGTGGGAAGGTCTTCCAGATGACTTGCGGTGCGCCGGTGGTTCTATCCACACATTTGTCTAGGGACTTCCTCCACCAAAACAGCTGGACGTCGCTATATGAAGAGTTATCATAATTAGTCGCTGCGAGTTATTACAAAATAATACAAACAAAAACAATTGGTTTATTTTATGTAGCCAAAGAACCGTGTATATATGTATATGTTTATGTGTGTATATGCATATGTACGTGTGAGTGCGTGCACGTGTGTGTGTCGTATTATTTTTAAAAGAATATACAGTCTTAATAGATGAAATTTAAAAAAACAACGGACAAAATGCATCCAAGTATTCTATTTTATCTAAAACTTAACCACAAGACCTCAAACCCGAAGTCAATCATCAAATATATTATTTGACTGTTTATACAAACTAGTTTTTGGTAAGATTTTCGACAATTTTAACATATCTTCAAATTCATAAAGTGAGAAAAAGCCTTAGTGTTTGTATTGTAAGATGCTGCCTTAAAGATTGTATCCGACAGTCTGCTTATATAAAATACATATAGCAATATCAAACCCCTGCTTTGGGAAATTTGGGCATAATGTTTTGTCAAAACCCATACTTTTGGTCTTAATAAATACAATTTTGAACATTTACTGAATTGATAGACAGTTCTAATCGCGAAAAAAGTCACTTTAAATGTGTATTCTCTCCAACTGCATTAAAAGCTCGATAGTGACCGCTGCTAAAAACAGATATCCACGTCAGCGCGGTTTTCCCGAATGACTATATTATGTGATCTCAAAAGTATGCGATCATATGTTTTTCTAAGTTTAAATATAGCTATCTCACCTTCCCACATTAAGGTCTTCACCCCGAAAGGGACTCGAACCCGCGCGATCAGAGGCTAAGCAGTCAGAGGAGTTACAAATCGACTCTGCTCGATAGAGATTTCTCCTAAAAATAGATGTCGACGTCAAAGCGGAATACCCCGTTTGGTAATATAGCGTGATCTCAAAAGCAATGGTCACGTGGTTTCCTTAGTTTTAAACGTGAAATTGATTAATGCACTTCATTTTTGAGAAAGGTGAAGCATAGCATCAGAATCATTATTACGATAATGCATTTTCTGTCTGAACCACGCTACGCAACTATTCTAGTCAGAGTTCGTTTAAACTGTCGCATGCAACCTTTTAAAATTTGGTTTATAAAATGTCTCTTTCAATCGACGAATCCTTTCAACTGGCTTGCAGAACACGGATGCTTTACATGCACATTGTACAGGGATTTTACCTGTCGTGATAATAATCTCCAGTTAAATGAGGATTTAATCCTAACGTAAATAAGAATATATGACTAAGTCCTATGAACATTGCAACATATACCATCTTTTGAAAAGGCACACGACAGAAGGTGTTCACATGCAAGCCAAATGTAAAAGTAAGAACAAATCTGTGATTAGTCATTTAAGAAAAAGGGTCAACCAAACAATTACCGCCTTGGAACAATCATAACCAGCCGGTCATGTTTGCAGCAATCGGAACACCTCGGATAATTCACGAATCATCGAAGATGAAATTATCCGAGGAATGTCGATTGTGTCTGCAGTTGATAGAAAGTTTCTAAAGTGTCGAATGTGAAGGAGTTAACATCACTGGATTATTTTTTTACGCAATAAAAGTACGCTGTTTTGTGACGCTTTCGTATAACTTGTCTGAAACACAAAATATTTAACTTTAAAAATGTATTTGTAAATAGATGCCTACAAAAGAGGCGTGTTAAAAGCCGCATGTAACCAACCAGTCTGAAATTGAGGGCATTAAACAAACGGAATTCTCCTAAATGTACTGACCGACAGACTGCCTTTATATACAAGCCCTTTCGTACATAAACTGACATTTTCTGTTTAGCAAATAAAATATAATCGAGCGAAATTAATTAAGCCGCCATTAAAAATTAAAATAATGGGAAACACCAAAAATCGATGAGTATAGATACAGAAACCTTTGGAATGCTTGTGCTCTATGAAGTGTATGTTGAATTTTCTGTTTTTCTTGTGATACAAGTACCCAGGTTAACCATAATCAACAAACACTTCCATCTTCTGTAATTTGAATTACATATCTCGATAAGTACTTAAAGGAATGTTAAGCTTATATTTATGCAAAAGTAAGACATTTTACTGTTTGTAATATCTACATAAGAACAGGCGATAAAGTCCAATAATTTCAACTAAAAGGACCTAATGTTTGGAATACCCCGAATATTAACTAAAAAGGGAGACAATTTCCATTTCACCAATGTACCCCATTGTGTTCGTATTTTTTGTTCTCTAAACTTAGGCTTATAAAAGATTTGTTAAGCATGCACATCACATCAATAATTGTTTCTGGATATAAGTTTCGTTTTACCATAAAATTCATTAAAATGCCAAATGCAATAACATAGAGATATCACATGAAGTTTGTGCTACATTGATTTGTAAAAAGGCATTATTTCAGTTTTGTAACAAATTTAAATTCAAGATATTAACAAGCCAGCCGGATATATTCGGTTATTTAAGAATCCTCTAAGCATTTTGTCAGATAAAAGTAAACTTCCTCATTACCGTCAAAACTTTTTTGAGTAAACAAGTCGTCATTTTGGAGCAAGTCAGTCGGAATGCCTCGGCAATGTTTGTTGATAGAAATGTCAAAAGAGTTATTATCTACCATTCCTTAGAATTCCAACTTAAAGTACCTACCTACTATTTTGACTACCTCGGATATTATCTTACAAGGGAGACTTTCCATTTCACGAATGTACCTCATTTGTACAAGTATACTATCACGTAAAAAATCAACAATCTACTCAATTTTCAGCATCTCGTGGTTGACCATCAGATCTAAACAAGACACCTTCTACCTCTGATGCATCAACGACAGCCGTACTATTTTCGGAGTCCTCGTCTATTTACGATTTGAAGACATCAATCACTTTATCTTGGACATTAGAGAATATTACCTAAGTGGGTCGGATAAGGTATCACAGACGTGCATTCAACGATTTTGGTGGGACGTGTTGTCTGATCCTGCAGACAAACAGCTGAGTAGGCAACCGAACTCCCTTGCAAAAAAAACAACAACAACAACAAACAACAAACGACAGCAACAACATCAACAATCTTGAGCTTATTAGTGCAACCCAAAATGGTGTCAGCCCGACACGTGATCTTCTTGGTTCTTGCTTGGCAGCAGGTAAGCATGCTTATAATTTCTTAAAGGTATGCAAATACGAAAATAAAAAGTTGGTCTTAAAGATAATCCATTGTACACTAATTATACTTACAGTATTTTAATGTCAATACGAAAACAATATATGTACCAGTATTCAACACATAAACAAATGCTGAAAGTTAATATTTTACAGCAATTTATCCTCTTATACAAAGTATACTAATATTCGTCTGAAACAATGAGTTAAGTCTGCATCCATTATATAATATAAAAATGACAATATATTGGATTAAAAGGAAGAACACCTAAGACAAATTGTAAGTACAAACTACTAAACTTAAAATATGAACGCACAACACTCCCATCTTCTAGCATAGTAGCTCGCGTCGTAAGGGATGGTTACACTAAATACCGACCGGAAGTAGAACCTGTGGCATTGACTTCTCCTCTTCAATAACAGACTATGGCTAAATTTTGGCTTCAGATTTCCTATTTTGAAGATATCTTAATCTTAAGGCGTCAAAAGGAAGCAGAAATCATGTAGAATTAAGAAAAGCTAACATCTTGAACACATGTGCACAATAATGGACTGATCCACACTTACCGGAAGTACGTATTTTTATTGAAATTTGGGGGTTATCGACTGGCAAATCGACGGTATATGTTGTAATGAAAAAGAACCACATTTAAAGTTACAGAAATTATTTATTTTGATGTCTTTCTGATAGATCTGGGGTGGGGTGGGGGGGGGGGGGGGGGGTAATTATAACTTGGTCAGGGTTCATTTTGTTTCCACCTTTTAGAGATTTACTAGTGGCGTCTTAGCTGCAAACGAACCTCAACGAAGTGAAATATTCCTGACCGTCACTAGGCAATCTTTTCAAAAATACAAACACCTTATACACATAATATACAAAACGACACCTCTTTAATCACCACCTCCATCCATTCACAAGCACACTTACCTTTGTTAATAGACACGAGAAACAGAAGGGTTCTTAAAAAGGACAAACGACATTACGGATATATTTCCCACATGCATCGACCTTCACTCAAAAGACTGAAGCCTGTTTATAAGTTCAGCGGGTCAATTCACAGCAAACACGGAACACAGACACAAACAGCTTCCTCAGCAAACTTCGACAAACGTCGGTAGACCACCGCCTATAATCTATGCCATGTTGTTCCCTAGATAACTGCAGCGTGCAAGCAAATAGACAGCCGAAAATGTGTATATGTTTGTATTTTGTAGTCTCCCAACCCCAAAAATATCTTACAAATAAGGAAAAATAAGGAAATATAAAATAGAGCTAAGAGATTACAAAAGTAGATATGGCCATACAAAATGTGAGCAATAAGGAAATATAAAAAAGGGCTATGAGATTACAAAAAATAGATGTGGATAATATTTTTTTTAGCAATATAAGTTAAAGATTGCATCAAGATGAGTCACAGAAAAACTATCAAAAGATATGTCATGGAACGGTCAGTCGGAAAAAGCAGACTGAGGTGCTTAATTCGGTTTTTCGTGTACCAAACTGAAACTTTCTGTCGTCTTTTATTTTCTTAAACAAAACGACTTTACTGAGACAAAAACTGAAAAGTGAAAGTACTATTGAAATGAGGCAATTATGAGCAAGCACCTGCTTCTGAAGTAATTGATGAGCAACGGAAAAAAATAGTATAAATGCAAACATTTTACTGTTGATGAGCAACAACAACAAAACAAGTTATAAATATTGCAAATGCAAACATTTTACCCGGTGTATAAAAGATAAATGCACCTGTCACTAAATAACTGCTTACAACTGAAGAAGCAATATACGTGTAATTTAAGTTACATTTTCCAAGCCACGAGTAATAACAGATAAGTATCGGGTTAATATCAATATAAACAAAGACGTCATATTGAAATAAAAACATAAAGCAAATTTGCATAAAACGAAACGACTATATCAAGTTATCAATTTTCGAAACAGAAGCCTGATAACCATTCACGAATAGCCATGTCAATCATGACACTTGTCAATATTACACCTTGCCGAAGGTTTACATAAGCAATTAAACACTGCACGACCATGAGTTATATTTAAAGCGTTTTCGTTTTTGAATCGAGGACAAAATGGCGGACACTTTTCTGGGAAACAAACATCATTTGAACTAGTATCACATTATATTTCAGTACGTAATTACTTCCCGATTGCCAATACTGTAGATGATATCACATTTTAATATTGTTAAAACGTATTTTTGTGATTTGTTTGAAAAAGAATTGAAGAAATAAACCGATTAATTAACTATGTTTTCAGAGTGAATCGGTTGTATTTGTATTTGAAATGTTTGCAACTTGTGTGCAACTTGCAGATAATGTGGAACCAAATACGGATTTTAAAATTAGAAACATTTTTTCTTTCTTTTTAAAATGAAGTTCTAAGGATAAAATAATAGATTTGTTGTTGTTGTTTTCTGGTTCAAAAAAAGCCTTTAATTTCACTCATGGTCATCAAAAGGGTATGGTCACTTGTAGCTTTGCTATAAAATACTATTTTATCCGGCGAAATTAAATCCATCTTACACCAGAAAAAAATATTGGAAAATCATTGATTTCTGATCAATCATTTTATTTATGTGTAAGATGCAGTCTGACTTTCTCGTAATAGTTTTTAAGGAAAGCATTGACGCAAAGCATCAAAGCGCGTCCAATATATGTTTTAAAAAGACAATAAGTTATCCGACGAACGCCGGACATCCAAAAAGTACTTTGAGTTAAAGATAGCTGTAAATATGATCGCACAACTGGTGAACATGAACATAACATATGCTGCACCATTTATATTGCATATTGTCTAAATGTATCCATTCATTTAATAACGCGACTAATATTTTATAAGAAACTCATTTAAGAAATTAATATTGAATTAATAACAATCTTAAAACCCTCATACAGCACTACTAAGAGGAGAGAATAAAACCTGCTTTACATACTTGGTTCGAAAATGCCAAAGTCGGTACGTTATAAATGTGGTAAGAAGTTAAAGTCGTACAAACATGTAGAATCTAATAACCATGCGCATTAGCGCGGCCATTTCTCCGAATAAAACTTGTCCGGATACCGCCGAGGGATTACGAAAAACACAGTAACAATAAGAACAGCCCATTGCCAAATTTCTAACGCATTCCACAAAGGGGTGGTTACACTAAATTCCGACCGGAAGTAAAACCTGTGACATGGAGGTTTTCATTTTAAAAACATTCTGTTAGCTATGTTTTGGCATCGGATTTCCTGTTTTGAAGGTACTCTTAATCCTCTGGCATTCAAAGTTAGCTGAAACCATGTAAACGTAAAATAAAGCCAAAAAGAAATAAGAATATCGCTTCATTATCATGGACTGATCCACATAACCGGAAGTACATTTCTCTGAATTTTTGTGGTTACCGACTGGCAATTTAACGGTGTGCTTTTTATGTAGCAGAACCTTCTGACAAATTACAAAATTGACTTATTTTAGGTCTTCTTGATAGACAATAAGAAGATATCTTCACCTGTATATGGTTATAAGGAGCCAACCGTAACTGGTTCAGGGTGCAATTTTTTTCCAACTTTTCGCAATTTATTATATAATATAGAACACATTATTTAGTGACGTCTAACCTAAAGGGCACCGCGCTTCAGCGCGGACGCCAAAAAAAAAGCACCATTTTGTACAAGGGAGGAAACATAATGTATGTTGCCTGGTTATCTTTACGTTCCCATGTAATCGAGAAGAAATTTGCGATACATCAAACGAGTTAAAACTTTGATACAATGGCAGATTTTAACCCCATTAAGTTTTCGAAGTTTTGTGTTGTTGTGCTATTAATTAAAAGGAATTGTTCACAATTTCCTTGTAAGTAAATGACGGCTCAATATTTTTGTACTTTTCTTAAAAACAAGACGACCTTTGTTTTAATAACCAGGATGTGACCTATGAGTGATGTCATACGCGTGGACGCGCATCATGTCATTTTACGTCATACATTATTCTGTTTGAAGTGATTATACATACTTTTCACAACGAAAACATTTTGTTTCATGTGGCTTCCTCCTGTACAACTTATAAATCATTTGAGAACTCATTCATATGTAAATTATTTCTTCACTATCAAGCCAATTAGCACATTAATTATGACGTGCATTGCCGCATACATGAACCATTTGCTGAGACAAAAAGTCTTAAAGCGCCGCTTTGGTCTTCCAATATTAAAGGTGGTATCCGACAGTTTGCCTATATCAAATTCATGTAATAATACCCTTACCACTGTTTGGGAGAATTATGACATTTTTTATCCATAAACTCATACTTTAGTATAAGTAATGACGGTTTTGAATAGGTTAATAAAGAAATGATCCTATTAAAATTTCCACAAATATTTAAATCTAAACTACCTCTAGATAAAGGCAAACATGGTAAATATATGTGACAATATATAAATATGTATATATGTAAATATTTGAGACGAGGCATAACACATAAAAAGAAAAACCAGCAGTCACCGCCTAGGGACGATCAGTCGGCAAAAGGACCGACTGGGGTGCTTAAACCTGGTTTGTGGAGCGCTCCAACCTCGCACTTCCTGAAGGGTTTTCTATCAAACAGTGTAAATAAAAACATCCCGTCAAAGTGAGACAACTTATACTCGCGATAAAAACAAAAGCAATCATTCCAACTCTATAAATAGGCATGATGGTCATCTCTGCTCCAACAAACATAGACGTCAGAGCCGATTACCAAAATGACGATATAACGTTATCTCAAAAATGAGTTGTCACGTGGTTTTCTGCGTTAAAAATAACTATCTCTGCAGCGTGGCTCAAAAAGGAACTAACTGCTTGCAATGAGGAAAGGGTATTTATGTTTCACTGTTCACACTGATCTAGTGCATCTTTCCAGGCAACAATGAATTATTTGGTTTCTTGAGAAAAGGGATGGGATTTGCCGGCATTATTGCCGATACTGTGCAGCGGCATTTCTATCATTAAAGCACAGAGGCACTTATGAGGTGCCCAGGGACTGAACCCGGTCGGTCCATTATAATGAGTCAGGCGTAATGCTGTCCCCTTATCCCCGAGCGTTAGGAGGGAAGCCACTACTACCAACTTTAAAGTCTTTGGTTTGACCCGGCTGGGGTTTGAACCCGCGACCTCCCGATCCGCAAGCCGACTCTCTACTGCTTGAGCTATTGCGGCCGGTTATATGAGAAAAAATATATTGGTCCAAACTGTTGTTTACCACCTTTAAGACAACACAAGCTTTTGAAGAACAGCGTGTTCAATTATAACCTCACTATCTTACGCTGTCGATTCATTAAATTTACCTCTGTCACAGGCTCAGGGTACTTTAGGCCACGTGATTCAATATGACGTCAAGGAATTTTAAAATAGAAGTTGCAGTTTGGCTACACACAAAGCTTGTAAAATAAAGATGGGGTAACGGCATTTCCCTTCTATACTCTTAACCTTAAATAATTTCAGTTATTTATTCATGTTATATTTGAGATACATGTGAATCTTTATTTCAAATAAACATGTTGTTTACATTCGTGTACATACCTAAGATTCTATATATCACACACTTAATGTAAGACTGAGCAGTCTCCATGGTTTTGCGATTGAATTGTCAAAAACTAATGAACGCCAGTTCAATGCTGCCAAGCATGTTCAATGTGTTTGTTGTCGATTGTTTTGTTATTGTTGCATCGCATTTGTTCTCATTTATGGTCATTGTGGCGGTGCCCAGCACAATAATGGTGACGGAAAACTCCATACCTGTGTCTGGTTAGAACGTAGGTGCATCCACCCACCAACCAGGCAAAGAGTAGAGTTGTGAAAACACATACATGTAAGCTCAGAATATACTAAGCTTTTAAAGTAAATGTTATCTGTTGACTCTTTAGGTCGAAGTAAGGGTCCCTTACTGTGTATGTGTGTGTATATATATACGAGGGTTATATCCCAGATATTCGTAGACTGTGACCATATTTCGATCAATTTGCGCGCAATTGGTAAATCAATTACATAAACGTAAACTACAGGATATTTTCTTTATTTTAACTTAGATTTTATGATGTCCTAAACGTTTGTTTTTAATTGCCTATATTTGCAAAGGTATGTAAAATAGATTGAATTTTATGTATATGCAATTTGTTTTCTTATAAAATAATTATCCAAGAAGTTATGAGCACAGTCTACGAATATCTGGGACAGCCCTCGTATATATATATATATATATATATATATATATATATATATATATATATATATATATATATTGTATTTACTGCGATAAAGTTGAATGGATCTTGATGCATACACCCCCACCCCAACCCCCACCCCGCCTCAACCAAAATTTTCTCGATCCGTCCCTGGTCCAATCAGGAATGTTTCCGTATAAATTTGGGATAAAATATGGTTGTACTGTAATATGAACGAATATCGGCTAGGAAATTAAACAAAATCCGTTCAAAACTTGTATTTCCGTCTCTAATCGTACATTACACCACAAGCAGGATCGGAAGCAACTGACAGACATCAATGTCGCAAGTCCACACCCCCATTACGGTGTTTGTTAGGTAACATATCGTTTGTTTGCCAGCTCGCGGACCACTTCCTGGCTTTGAATGCAATTAAAGTGTTCAGGGTTAAACAAATGACGGCCCGCCGACCTTGTTATCACGATCCCAAAATAACTTGCAGCATCCGTAACATCGTTATGAGAGCAGAAATGCGACCCGCCCTGTGAATAATGTCACAACTGTTAGAATGAAATGTCGCGGGCCGAATGCAAGGTGTTGTTGACTGCGACCTCAATGCTCTGACACCTATCCACATTCTAATAGACGTGTCAATTTTACAAACTCGCTTGTGTTTTTGTTGTTGCTTTTTACAATTAAAGAAATAACTTTACGGACGTGGCAATCTAAAAAAAGATTTACAGCAGGAATTCTTTATTTATTAACTGAGAACATACGTCTAAAAATTGTTTCTATTGGGCCGATAAACCCCTGAACATAATGTGCGGTTATATATTTCATATGCCATTATGTCTGTGAACTACAAATCATTAAACGGTGTTACTATGTAACATAATTGTAATATAAAAATACAGTTTATATCTTGTAAAAAAATAATAACAGTAAATAAAAGGAATGAAATTGGGAATATGACAGTACGTTGTGCGAAATTTAACATATAATATATAAAATATCACACGACATTCTATTGCCATTAATAAACACGTTCATTTTTCTTGGTTTTTAACAACTTTTTTAACTTACTTTTTAATAAGTAATTCTAAATGTACACACAGCTAGAAAAATCGCAAAATGACTAAAACATTTCAGATTGCTCTTATAACATCAAATATTTGTCGGCAAAAGCAAACCCGCATGTTTTGTTTAAGTATACTAAGCATTATCCGTGTTGCAAAGAGGTGAAAATATGTGTCACAAAACACTCCCTATTCTTAGTTTACTAACTTAACCTCATTACGACATTCTGATTTGTAGGTGTTTCAAAGTCCTTATCGGTGACTAAAATGCCAAACTCCCCCGCCCAATCAGTGGGAAATGTTAATACGGTTATGTGGTTAGTAAGATGCCATGACTAACTTAAGGCTGTGAGAAATGAGAAACAAAAAACCTTTCTATATACATGTTTATACAAGCAATTTTCATTTTGATGTTGTTCAAAACATATCAAGTTCATTTAAATCATTACCGGTCACTGCGGTCAATTAGCCAATGCAACATACGATTCAAATAACGTATTTTATGTATTTTCGGATTTTACGGCATACCGACAATTAATAGGTCATACGGCGCAGAATACGGTGAAGTTTAACGTAATCAAATAAAGACAACTAAACAATGCAAAAGAAATGGTCAAAAACCAAGGGAATTTCTAGGAAAAGATGATAGTATTCTAGATCTTTTAAACGTATTGTGTAACTTCAACGTTTCATGCCGAATGTATAATAAACGCTAATAAATAATAATAAACAGATGTGGATGCGAGCTCAACGGATATTTGGGGTTTGTTTAGTTTGTAAGAATTTCGAAACCGGAAACTACTATAAAAATACGAATTTATCTGATTATATTAGTGTTATTTAGTAGAATAAGCATGAAAAAATACCATTCTAAAATGTAAATGAACTCGGGAATGTGACTTAAATATTGAGACTGCGAGAATTGTGTTCACAAATTGGGATAAAATTATTAATTACATGTGTGTACCTGAATCAATGTCTACGAATAACAGGTGCTGTCCTTTAGTTTTTAAAGGTGGTATCGGACAGTGTAAATAAAAACATCCCGTCAAAGTGAGCCTTTATCAAATACATGCGACAAGATCTTACCAGTGCTTTGTGAAATCTGGGCATAATTTTTTTACTCAAAGTTTATTCTAAGTAAAGACGGGTTTGAACACTACCTTTATTGTTACACAGTAAAGCCGCGATTACAAACACTCTAATAGTTCACTGTTTCAAAGTCTATAAATACACACGGTAGAGATCTCTGCTAAAAATAGATATTGACGTCAGAACGGATTAACTGGATGACTATATAACGTGATCTACAAAGAGTTGTCGCGCATTGTTGTTTTTTTAGTTTAAAAACTGCTATCTCTGCAGCGTGGCTTAGATAGGAATAACCTGTTTGCAATGAAAAGTGGGGATGTATGCTTTACTGTTCACAAAGATCTAATGCATCAATTACCAACATTTTCAAGTAACAATGACTGATTCGGTTATTTGAGAGAAAGACTTCTTGGGAGATTTAGAGGCATGGCCCCTCGTAAAAATTCCGATTTCTGAAATGCCAGAGATGCGTTATGACGTGTATATATTGACCAAACCAAACAGATTTGTTCTATTTTAATTCAAATTGTGCTATTATTTTTAAGTATGTTTAATATTTTATTCTCAGTTAAAAACCTTTCTCTATACATGTCTATACAAGCAAAGATTGTCCTAATCAGACAGAATTGTACCATATTAATTCATATTGTATTATTATTATTTTTAAGTATATTCAATATTTTATTCTAAGTATGGAAATGTGAGGGGTCTCAGGTGATCCCTACTTAAATCCGCGTCTGAGATTAGGTTAAATTTTTATTCCGTAAGTAATTGTAATTTTGTCGTGATTAATAAAGCAAGGCAGTATATTTCCTAACTGTGTGCGGTAATATAAGGTAATATACGTTATGTGTATTCGTAAGTCGTAAATATTACGCTGATTAGCTCGATAATTGATGCAAAACTTAAATGCATATTAAGTGCGGGTGACGATGTTCTATTTGTCAAGTAGTTTCACGAAACAAGTGATCTTAAAGTACATTAAAATGAGAACATTATTTCATATTATGTTTATCGCTGCCATCAGATTTCATAATAGTTCAAACCTTTTCATTATTCCCTCACCCTTGTCAGTATTTCCTTGTCTGTATTTCAATTCAAGCACAAAACATTAAAGCAACCGGCTTATCCGGTGTTATCTAACTTTCTACGCTTGCCTTGTCTGCTTCCCTATCACAATCGCATCGGTCTTAATCATTTGCCTAGGTTCTCAAGAAATAAGTAGAAATTTCAATTATGTAAACATTTTCTAATCCACTTGAAGTCTCGCTTTAAAGTTGTAAATAACAGTTTGAGCGGTGAGCGAATGCTGTATCAAAACGTGACCTCGGGCGCCTGGTTTCACTCAGATGCCGCTATCTCTAAGAACCTACGAGTTGCTGTGGCATCCGCGGTGACCTCTTCAACATTTATATAGCCCCGTGTCATTACTTGTCCATCTATAAAGGTCGGAACACGGCAGCCAGCAGTGAAGCTTCAGTCACCCCATCGGGCCACCTAGCATCGCCACATGGTTGTGAGCACTTAAGCACTTATGCTTGCCCGTTAATAATGAACTTAGCCGAGACTTAAAAACTTATTGTCGACTTGATTGTTTCCGATACAGAATCGTTTCTTGTATCAAACATTGTGTACTCCTCCACTCTTGGCCAGTGATTGGTTTATTACACTTGCTCTAATGTTACGTTGATGACCATAGATGGCCAAGGTCCCAGCGGAAAATATCACCAGACCTACGTATTGTCATTTATAATCATTTTATGAACATCAAGTACTGCTGGATTTTGCTAGATGTAACATAAAATATAAAGATGTTCCTGCTGAAGAAAAATTTAGTTCACGGTGGTCTTTTTAAACCTTTGAATGATAGTCTTCGATGATTCTCCTATATCTTTTATACCATTTTTACATAATAACTTCAGTTATTATTTTGGGGTATTTTAGAATGATAAGTGACTATAGGTACGATCGTGCTTTTATTTAAGATGAGTTAAATCAACATCATTGGAAAGAGAGTATTAAGTTATTTAATACTCAAAATAACGGTTCGTTATTTTCAAATTGTTTTAGAGGCAGTGGTGATTTGCGATGAGTAAAGAATTCGAATCCGACGGGTAATCTTATTTTTCAATGAAATAATTTTGCTGCAAAGTATAGTTAATTAACATTATTTACTAACAGAAAAAACTATGATAATGTTGTTGCTTTTATCGATGATGTCATGTCCAACTGGTTCCAAATTCTTGCTGGTTCTAATAGAAGCTAACTGTGCTGCGCATGTAGAGATGTAGAGATAGTATTCAATGCCCCTACCCCATCCCTTAACTGAACTATTTTATGTGGTGTTTGTTTCAGGCGAGCACAAATATAGGACATCAACAAGTAGCTTTTAGCTTTCAAATTAACCACAAGCTGTTCATATTTGCGTCGATTTCATTTTTGGCTTAATGTGTCTGAAACCAGTTTTATCCCCTACACGTTTCCCCGGCGTCACCTGAACAGTTTTAAGCTCCTTGTTGGTTATTTCAAAACTTTTTTTTAAAATTTCAAGGAAAGGAGATATAATTTTGAGCGATTTTTGTTAAATAACAGTGGGGGAGGGGGGGGGGGGAAGTTGGCCTGAAATGGGTGAGAGGAGCCATATATATTCAACATTTGGCAACCAATCTCTATTATCGGACCGCGTAGCATCGGCACATGCTTCTCTAGCGCCGTCTGGTTTACACGCGTCCTTATATGGTGTTTTGCAACACAGTAATAGCTCCCTTTTTGTTCGTATCAAACTTATTTCAATTCAGATTCGTTTCTATGTTTTAATTTCACTTCCCAGAGTCAGGTAAAGCATGTGCATGTCATCTTCTGACACTAAATGCGTTATGTCGAAAACTTAATGTTGTTTCAAGGTTTATAAATAATGTTTCCTCAAGGCAGAATCGTTTCTAATTTAATACCTTCTGGAGCTATGACATGCGGCTGTGAAACCGCCATACTGCCAGGGAATATATAAGACTAAGCATGTAAAACAACAACAAGAAAACATCAGTTCATGCTAAATAACTGTAACTGTATGCTTACGGCAACTCCGCGGTGAAGGAAACCTTGTTTACGATAGACAAATATCCATAATTTACGCTGTAATTTTCAGATTCCCTTTTTGCCAGTGTTTATTCCTCTTGTGCATCTGACACAAAATGTGACAACATAAGCGACTCCTGAAATCTTTAAACAAACACGAGGTAGCTTATAACTGTACACTTCCTTAAGAAATTATTAAATACGTACGCAATCACCTACATGCATCATAAATGACGTCATTGATCGATGAATAGGTAATTATGAAAAGGTCCTATCAAAATTTCCACAGATATTTAAATTTTATCTACCTGCAGACAAAGGCAAACAAGGTAAATGTAAATGTGACAAAAACACAGAGACGAGACATAACACACAAAAAGAAAAACCATCAGTTACCGCCTTGGAACGGTCAGTCGGCAAAAGGGCCAACTGGGGTGCTTAAACCTGGTTTGTGGAGCGCTCCAACCTCGCACTTCCTGAAGGTTTTTCTATCAAACAAACAGTGTAAATAAAAATAGTTTGACGAAATGAAGTAGACATATAACGGTGTCACACATGGAGCAAGGAAAAGGAATTAACAGGACAAATCTGTAACAGAATGCATCTTCCAACTAAAAATGACAGAATTTGCCAAAGCCATAAATGTATAAAAAAATGATAGTGTGACGTCACATGAGGGAAAATTTATGGAAACTTAAATTGCTAACAGTATTATGAAACAAGTTCCGAAAAAAATCTTATCAGTTTTGAGTAAATATGCGTGTAAAAAATCAAAAACATACCACAAAGGTCACACACACACAAAAAAAGAAGAAACTTTGATTGAGTAAAATTACATTGTGTATATATATAAAACGCGTCTTGGCGACAAAAGCCTTACACGTGGAAAATTTCTGAATCCGCTAATTTTGTAAAGTGTTCAAAACAACAAGAATATAAGTTAAAACCAGAAATCGCTTTGAAAGATTTAAAAATATTTATATAATTCATATTAAACAGATAAGACTTCTTTTTAGAAAATGCCGATATAGGGACATCTAAACAATCATTTTAACATTAAAGTCCATTTTCAAAATACAAAGCGAGATTGTATAATATGGTTTGAATGACTTGAAGAAATCGAATCAGTCAATTTTCACATACTTGGTTTTGTATAATATAATCTTGGTATATATGCCGTTACAAATGGAATAAATACCTGCCGAAGTATTAAAAAGACTGCTGCGAATACCAGAAATTTAACGTACATGCATCTGCTATATGTAGAAATAAGGTAAAGGACGGCGTGTAACTTTAACGACAGCAGTGCCGCCACCACCCACCAGGAGCCCGTGGTCGAGGTGTTATTTGTCGGACTCTCATTTCAGTAAGAGCTCGAAACCCCAAATTGACGTAATTCTTCCTGCTTTATTACTTGTTGCAAGTCGGTCTAGCAATGAACATGGTATGTGGACTTTTTTTTTGCAAAAGATAGACGTATGCAATATACAACATATGACCTTCATGTTTTGGTAAAAGAATGTGAGAAAAAAAGATATGAAGCGTATTCAGGAAATGGCGGTATTTTGTGATGGCTACAAAGTATGGCTTCCCGTGAACTCCATTAATATAACCCATGGTTAAAGTCACGTACAAAAACGATTAATTTTATTCAGTTTGTGTTCTGGTATATTTATGTCCGTGATTTCTAACGTACGATACATTCTCACGATATACGTTAGAGGTTCTTGACAAGAAGGCATTTTAAAAAAATATCCAAGTACTTTCATTCTTCTTTCCTGGGATAAAATATTGCATGATGGAATTCGAAGCGGAACTAGAAAGTTTGGGTTCGGAAAATCAAATCGCTGACCATGTTTACTTGTCATAGGCTTTAGATGATTATTTCACGAACTGAAACTTCGTCCTGAATGTTACAGAATGACCTTTTATATTTGATATTATATTATATATTACAAAATAAATAGTCTAGGGGCAGATCAAATTTTACCTCAAGGAGTGCATGTTTTTTTTCTACTGTTAGTTGTGCGAAAGGATGTGTTTTAGCGACATTTATGAATGTATCTTTTTAAATGCTGGATTTATGGGATTTTGACGGCATTTTTACCGATACTGTGCAGCGACATTTCTATCATTATAGCACAGGGGCACTTATGAGATGCCCAATGACTGAACCCGGCCGGTCCATTATACTGACAGGGACGAGTAATCCTGTCCCCTTAGCCCCGAGTGTTAGGAGGGAAGGCACTACTACCAACTTTAAAGTCTTTGGTTTGGCCCAGCAAAGGGTTTGAACCTGCGACCTGTAAATTGAAGATTTACAGGCATCGTACTGTAGTGAGCTGTCACCCAAGCTGCTATCTTTGTTTTGACGCCTCAAAAGTAGCCCCATTTATGGAAATGGCCGAGGTGATCCGACTACCTACATACATCCGCGAGATGATTCGTGGATTATCCGAGGTGTTCCGATTGACGGCCATCCCACTAAAGCAAATGCTATAATTTAACTGCACATAAACAATGGCAGTACCATGCTTTTATTATACAAACACCAGACTCAATTTTCGAACATAATCTGAATTTTGAAGTTTCAGGTTTGTAACAACAAATGGTAGAAGACAGCATCTAAATTCTCCTTTCGTTTACTAAGGGACATTATTCAAATAATATGTATATGTGTTGTCTCCCTTGAGGGAAGGTATTTGATTTAGAGTTACTGCAGAAAAAAATATTCCCACTTTTTAATTTAATGAAAACGCATCGGACTGCAGCATGTACACTAAATTGTATAACATTGAATCAGTTTAGGGTGATTGAGCATTATAATGTTTACTGGGTTTACCGTCCCACCAACATTATTTCAGTTATCTTGAGACGGTGTACACTTGAAGCAGATTTAGTGCTGCCTTCACTGTGTACAACATGCCGTGAACACCTGGCATCATACCACGCCCAGTCACATTATCATGACACCGGACAACCCAGTCATGGAACTACCCATATATTTGCATAAGCGTTAGCTAGGGAGCTATAAAGTACCACAACCATTTTTAACGACTTTGGTATGTCGCGGCCCGGGATTGAACCCGGGGCCTCCCGTACCTGGAGCCGACGCTCTACCACGAGCACAATAATACAAAAATAAGCAAATTAGATTTTATATTAAAGTTAAATATATGGAAAAAATCAGCACACAAGGGAGAAAACTAAAACATTTATTCAATCAGTCGCCACACCAGTGGTCACGTGCCTCTTAGACTATTGCACTACCTATATTGTGAGATAGTACGCTCTTATATAAGAATATATGACAAAGTCCTATAAGCATTGCAACATATACCAAACTCTGAAAAGGCACAGAACAAAGGTATTTCACATGCAAGCCAAGCGAAAAGTAAGAACAAATTGGTGATGAGTCATTTAACGAAAAAAGCAAACCTGACAGTTACCGCCTTGGACCGGTCATTCGGCAATATGAACCGACTGGGGTGCTTAAACCGGTTTTACAGAGCTCTAACCTCGCACTTCCTGGCGTGTTTCTCAAATGCAAGCAACGAAAAGAAAAACGATCTATTCGAATACAAAATGTCCAAGCGCTGATGTTTTCTATAAGTTATGACGAAAGTAATGACGTCATTGAAAAATAATGTCCACATAGTGTTTAGAAAAGAATATGGTATTATTTCGATTTGAAAAACGACACAAAAATGGTTGACTATAAAAGAAATTACAATTCTGAATCATGAACAAACATGACAAACATGACCAGAGACGAATAAATGGTTGTAGCATCCTGTTCATGTGAAGATGGTATTGAAGAACCAAAGTCCAATGTCCATCAAAGGAAATACACGTAACAATCCTTATAGGATGAATTAAATAACAAAGATTACATCATACTTTGCAAATCTATAAATAACCACGACACCGGTGCTAAAACGAATATGTACGTCAGAGCAGATAACCAGGATGACAATATAATGTGGTCATAAAAGTAAGTTGACACGTGGGTTTCTTAATTTTAAAATAGCTATCTCTGCAGCATGGCGTCGCTAGGAAATACCTTTTTTTTGCAATTACGAGCGGGGACTGTTGCGTCACTGTTCACACATGTCTTGGGCATCAAATGTCTTGGGCATTAATGAACAGCATTCTGCAGGACCTCTTTAGGTAAAATGACTTGGTTATTTGAGAAATTATTTTATTTGGTCCAAACTCTCAGGTACAGTCTTTAAATGTACACGTAGCTCCAGGTGAACACAACGCATGCTTGCTTACAAACGTTTGTTACCAGTTGGCAGTTGTTTTACCCTGGGTGTACCCACTTCAAATCAACATCCAGCCCAATGGCTGCCGTTTATCTTTAGCACGTGTCTCGTTCTCGAGGAAATGAAACTATTTCCTTCCGATATTGTTTCATCACAAAGCTGCCTCGTTCATTTCTTGTTATTTACTCTACCGGACAATATGTGTTTGCTTTGTTCCCTACATCTTCTTTTATGACTCCTTGTATTGACTCAGTGGACATAAGTGCAAGACTTCGGGGGCTAATCCAATTTGTTCAAGCAAGGTGTATTTGATTTACCTAAGGCTGCATCCACTAAAGCATTGTATGCTGACGTCAAGAAAAGAATGAAACAAAAAATATTTATACCAATTATATTTTTTTGTAACAACGCTCTCACTCAACCTTTCGGCAAATTGCCTTTTTCAAGAGTTAAACAAACAATTTCTGTTTCTATATATTTGCAAACATTTTTGTGCACTGTAAGACGGCATATCTTTTGGTCAATTTGGACCATTGTGGCAATTAATCAACACATTAAAAGGGATAGATCCGTATAAATCGTGTTAACTATATGTATAAATTACAGATTTTAGAAGAAAAATGGCTGACCAATAATGTATAAACAAATAAGCCTGAGAGAAAGGATTTGCCGGCATTTTTGCTGATACTGTGCAGCGACATTTCTATCATTATAGCAGATGGGCATTTATGTGGTGCCCAGGAACTGAACCCGGCCGGTACATTATTCGGACACCGGCGAGTCAGGCGTAATGATGTTCCCTTAGCCCCGAGCGTTAGGAGGGAAGCCACTTTCAACTTTAAAGTCTTTAGTTTGACCTGGCCGAGGTTTGAACCTGCGACCTCCCGAACCGCAAACCGACGCTCTACCACTTGAGCTATTGCGGCCGGTAAAAAATAAACCAGAGATGTACTTGTAACACCATTATGACAAAAGTCATCTTATTTACACCCACTACATCACAAGTAATACAGCATTAATAAGAAAATATGGCATAGAAGAAATTACAGGATATGTTACAATTTACCAAAGCACTAGACACATGTATACATATGGCAGGTAATGCAACATTGACAAAAAACAGATACATTACAAGAATAGAGAAAACGCAAACTTAACAACCTTTGAACGGTCAGTAGGCAAATTACCAGACTTGTGTGATTAAGGCGGTTTTGGAGAGCTCTAAGCTCACATTTCTGGCATTCTCCTCTAATACAAATAGTGATTGTTTTTTTAAATACATCGCAGCGATCAATTATGATCATTATAGAAGACGCAAGAAACCCGTCTAGGTAGAACCACCAGCGCACCGCACCACATTAAAGTCCCTTGCCCTGAACGGGAGTCGAACTTACGCGGTGAGAGTCTAAGCGGTCAGAGGAGTTACAAATCGGCGACTCTACCACTACAAGAAGTAAAAAGAAAACACTTGTTTTAATCCAAGGCAGCCCAAATTATGACGTAAATTTAGAACTGACATAACACAATACAAACGCCGTGAATGAGAGGAATAGACGTATTAATACTGGTGTAAAAACGCTACACGAAATACTACATTGTGGAAGAAAACACCAAACTCAATTTTTTAACAGAAATTCATTTAAAATTTTATACATTCTGGAAGAAATTACTTAACCTACTCGAAATGAAACAAACAATAACAATAGCAAAAACCATCGTGGCAAATCTGACACAAAACAACAATTTAACCAACTTCAAGAGCTAAAGACGGAGAGGCAGTGGATTCTGACCTGGGGGATATTCACAGTGCAAATGTACTTGAAACGTAATAAGTAGTTAAATATATAAAAAAAAATCCTGTACTTTCCTAATTGCTATATTTATGAAAAAGACACGCTGGGTTTGCGACCACGTTAACATCAAACACCGTGTTCCTTGTTTGGGCGCCGCAAGTACAGTTCACTTCTTCTACGCGGTGCATTTGTCTTTAAGTCAAATGACATTGTCATCATTTACTAATCCTAATGTTGAAGTCATTTTTATTTCCATGTTAGTAACTTTTCGCACTGCTTGTATCGTGTCTTTAGAACCGTTTTAACAAATTGCTTGTCCGAGATGTGAACGTCTTTTGCAAGCTAGTTCCGGTATATTCGGAACTCCTTTGATGCAGTCACTGTGTGGATAGCGTGCGCCCCAAACAGGTAAATAATATCGTTGTTTGCACAATTACGCGGCGCCGGTCTAGTATATCTTTAATGTTCCACCTCGCTCTGCAATGTCTGCTGCCACATGTAATGTTTGTGTTATGCCCTGTTTGGGTGTTAAAGGCTGTATCCACTGAATAAGGCACTAAAGGAAATTAAATTAAGTAAAAAAAACGATAATAAAAGTTTGAATAGCAACTTCTTATTAAACTTTGCTTTTTTGGCCAAGTTTCCTTCTAATTATGTATCTCAAAGAATTACAAAAGAAGAAAACAGGTGATATTTTTAGTAACATGTACATATGTGTTAATATGGATGATACGGTTGATACATCGTTTTAATGAATTCGCCGAAAGTTTCACATCTTTTTATTTGTTTTTCAGAATTCTGAAAATACTTATGTCTGGATAAAAACCATGCCAGCATGGAACCACATCACCTTGTGAACGCACACTCGATCAACACTGTTTCCGATAAAGGCCGAATCCAGACGGTCATCATATTAAAAAACAAACGGTCATTACGATTAAACTTATTGACTGATATCATGTTGCAGTAGTATATAATATGTTCTATTAAAATGATTTTACAAGGTTTTTTTTTTCATTTTAAAGCTGCGTAGCCTTTTAATAATTTTTTTCAGATTCCGCGCGGTTTTTGCAAAGCGTATTGGGAACCCCATGTTACGATTGTCACATATCTGTATAAACCTTTCTTGGACTGTCACTAGCGGCAGCCATTTTGTTGTCTATATATGCAATGTGAAAGTCACGTGACCTTTTGACGCGTCATTGAGCCGCGGTAAAAATAGCCGCGGAGAATTCCCTTTGACATTTTGTAAACAAAAAACTAACAAAAAACAATAACAACAACAACAAATCAAGAAAAATAACAACAGCACGGTTTAAACTAGTTAAGGATGAAAACTCGTGCTTGAAAGTAATGCGTGATATTAGTAGCAACGAATACATGCGTCCACTACTATTTTCAGGTTTTAAATTATCCACGGAACTCAAATTCGATATTTAGCCTTTAAATAATAATCATAAAAGCTTCGATGTTAAAATTTAACTTTGAACAAAAATCTTTTCTCAAGTTTTCCGATCGTTGGTATAATGGCTTTTTGAGCGTCTTTCAATTTCGTTCAGACTCGGTTAATTAAATACAGCATTAATTCTACTGATCAAATATTATAACTTTTTAACAGATTAGAATCGTAATAAAACGCAACGTCATTGCAGACAAGATAAAGTTCTGTTTGATAATAAACATTAGAGGATAATATAAAAACTTAAAAACCTAAGAACCGGTTTCCAACATGATTTTTTTATATGATCAAATGACGTCATTTCCTTTATATAATGACGTTGCGACACTTATCATACGTTAGCGATCACCTGTAACAATGTAGTTAAAATATAACAGCTTATCATTGATCCTAAATTAGCTTAACTAATATCTGCACTTGCACCATTGCAGTCTCTCCAGCTAAGGGTATTATCTCGTTTACCATTCTCTTCTCGGAACCCGGTACATGTAGCTATAAAAATAAAGCTTTATGACATCAGAACACACTTATATTCACAGTGCTATCTTTAAAAAAACACCGTACCTGGAGCCGACGCTCTACCGATTGCGCTACCAGTTTATTTCAGGCCGGCGACATACAACTCAGTATTTGTGCAGTTTGGATAAAATTTGGTAGGAAATTAAACATAAATACGGGACTGATTCAGGTCAAAAGCCGCCACACTTCATTAGGTTTGAAACAACATCAAACATATGCCCTCATCGAATAACATGGGCATATTGTTTTGCAAATGTCGGTTGGTAGACAGTTTCGTTTCCGATCGATATCTAGAGAACGGATGAGCCCCAAATCTTCAAAGCTGGTAGAGGCAATGGTAAAGATAACTAGACGACGCCCCATTGGTTTTGGGGGGTCAATGATCCAAAGGTCAACGTTACAGGGACCTTAAAAGGGATTTTGGTTCCCAATTGATATCTAAATAACGGATGAGCCCCCAATCTTCAACATTGGTAGAGACAATGGTAACGATAAATAGATGATCCCCATTGGTTTGGGGGTTAGTGGTCTAAAGGTCCAAAGGTCCAAAGGTCAAGGTCAAAGTGACCTAAAAGGGATTTACAATTCTGATTGGCATCTAGAGAAGCATTAGCCTACAATCCTTAAATTTAGTAGGAACAATGGCCATGACAATTGGATGAAATTATTTTTTATGCGTGAAGATGCCACTATTCCTTCTTTTGTCTATACTAGGTATGTCTGCTAAAGTCCTTTACCTTCATCAAGCCTTAACCACATTCATTCAAACCGGTTGCCAAAATCGGCGGGGATATAAATTCAACGAATTGGCTTGCAATGTTTCAACACAAGTCTTTAATTTGTAAAAGCGCTCAAACTATTTATGGGCACTTTTAAACATTGCTGACAATGGAAAGTTTTACACAAATAGGGTTTGCTTGTGTTTACATTTAACACTTAACATAAAATCTATTGACGTTTACTAGTACAAATGAAATATACGTATTTCTTATATACAGATGTATTTATGTGCATAACTATTTTACTATGCGGAAGCACAAACCCCCATAATCGGCTAGTTGTGAAACGTTATGGTATAGAGGTGACAAAAAAAAAATAACGGCACCGTTTATGCATAGAATCATTTGCTAGTTCATGATGAACTCCTCGGATATCCCCTACCGGATGCTGCGCGAAAACATTGCGCATGCAGTTCAACTAACGTATGGTTAAGACACAAACAGACAATTTGAAAACGCGGAAGGTCAACTACTTGCAAATCAGAGAAATTGATGAAAGAACGTCTACGGTAATTTGAATTGACTGACCAGTTTATTTTTTGTTTATTGTTTACTGGGTTTATCGTCCCACCAACAGTATTTCAGTTATCTGGAGACGGTGTCCACTTGAAGCAGATATTGTGCTGCCTTCACTGTGTATAGCATGCCGTGAACACCTGGCATGATACCACACCCAGTCACATTATCCTGACACCGGGTCAACCAGTCGTGGAACTACCCTTATATTTGCTTGAGCGTTAGCAAGGGAGCTATACCACTACTATTTTTAACGACTTTGGTATGTCGCGGCCCGGGATCGAACCCGGGGCCTCCCGTACCTGGAGCCGACGCTCTATCGATTGCGCTACCAGGTCCGGTGATTGACCAGTTTACTCGGTATATGCTGATATGAAAAGAAGCTTACCGTGCACTTTAAAGGAAAGACTGTCTCAAAATGGTTTCACGGATCAAGGACACGACGCGTCGCCATAGTTTTGACAGTGAGAATTCCCCTACTTTTAGCATTAAGTATGTATTGTTTCCCCATGATGAGGTATGTTTCAAAACTTCATAACAATCTACTTAAGAAAGCACGTGATCTCAGGAAGGTGATTATATCAAAGGAAAACCCGTTCTTGCCTTCTGACACGATAGTAATTAGTAAGGCAAACTCACGCTGCTGTGTTTGGAACAACTCGCTTGTTTTCGCTTGTCTTTATCTACATGTCAATTGCGAATCACGCCGTTGTCATAGTGATGCGAGAAGCGCTCATTGTCCAAACATTGTGATTGGTACCACGCTGTTCGAGATATAAATGTCACTTCGTCGCTGGTTGGAAGATAAAATTGGACCATATTAACTACAGTGAAACAATTTAAAACAAGAATGATATGACTCAGAATAATGGCTAAAAAAACAACTAAAAATCCCTTCATGTAAGCCCTGTTCTAATACAAATAAATTGTTTAAACTTGTCAATAAATATTATAACACAGTTATGTTAATATGTGTACGTCTTTGCCAAAAATGCGTAATGCAGAAAAAAATTACAAAATCCTGCATGAAACAAACATAATTTGGACTGCCATGCAAAAGATTCTGTGTTCGAATTATACACTACCAAGCATGTTTGGCGATGTAACTTTTAAATTTATGAAAGCTGAAACACAGAACAACCTAAGAATGACTCTTCTGTCGACACAACTCTCCAGCCTTCATACACGGCGTAAGTAGTGCGAGTACAGAAAGAAATATGGTTGTCGAAACGGACTACATGTATAGTTTAGGGTTTCAAATCTCTTTCACACCCCGAAATTCATGCATCGACGTTGTGGATTGATTTTACAAAAGATGCTGTACAAATATGCTATAATTATGCCATGTAAGCTTTTTCACAAAATCATGAAAAATAACAATGTTTTATCCCTATATGTATGGTATTTTTCACACCACAGATGTGCTACGTGACCGGAAGTGGTGTATTGTTTGTGGGTCTGATGGGCTACTCAAATGATGAACTTATTGATTGCTGCAAGAACGCCAGCCTCTGTACAAGCGAACCATACTGTGACCTCGTCTTTGAGATTGATATTATGGGGCTAAACGGGTAGGTAAAAATAACTATGCGCAAGTTCTCAAACAACATGCTTCCGGGAGTGTTGGTTGTGTTTTTGACCTAGCGGAAATATTATTGTTTTTATTGGGTTTATCGTCCCACCAACAATATTTCAGTTATTCGGAGATGGTGTCCACTTGAGGCAGATATGGTGCTGCCTTCACTAAAATAGCGTGCCGTTACCACGTGACATGATACCACACCCAATCACATCATCCTGACCCCGGGCCTACCAACCTTGGAACTTCCCTTATATTTGCTAGAGCGTTAGCAAGGGTGCTATTTTTCTTAATGGTTATCTATCTTAAACGTACAAGTAAGCTTAGAATGCTCAGCCTTCAATCTACTTCATGTAGCTCCAATCGAGTATTCGAAAGCAATCTGTTGTTAAGATAAGCTTCCTGACAGCACTAAAACAGCGTGCAAGATGTCTGAACAGACAGAAACAACATATATAAGTGTCTAAGTATATTTTTATTTTAGCATTTTTTTTTTCTACTTAGAGAGGTTATAATTTGATAAATATTGTAGATCGGATGACAGCGTTGTTGTCAGTCCGTCCGACCGCCCTCTTTCCCCTTCCGAGGCCGTATCGTTTCCAGAAGAAGACGGAATAGTGAACCCGTTGTCGTTTTCTTTCAATAAGTGGCCGGTAAGTTTGAAGCATTATTATTATTGCTTACTCAATATTAGTTGCCATAGCGACGTAAAAATCTTGTACGAGTAATTAGCTCAAGCCTATAGTAAACATATTAAATCGTAGTAAAATCGTACAGGGACTGGTTTTAAAGCTCGTATCCTATAATTTAGCTACAGCAAATATATATTTCAATACCTCACCCTGTTTTAGCGAATTTAGACATAATTTCTGCACAAACTCATACTTTAACCTAATTAAAGTCGATTTTGAGCAAGTCCTCCATTGCTTGCCAATACAAGTCGCAAAAAAAATCGGTATGAAGGTAAGTCAGTCCATATTTATAAATAAAACCTCTGGCGATGTCAGAGCGAATGACATAGGTGCTTGGTCTCAGTGCGTTCTTATTTTTACTTTAAAAATAACTAAGTGTGCTGCATGGCTCAGATGGGAAATACAAGTTTGTAAAGACAAGTATGGGTTTAAGTCCCGTTCGGTGAGAAGAACTTATTAGGAAGGTTTTCTAGCTGACTTTCGGAGCGCCGGTGGTTTTTCTTTTGTGTGTGTGTGTGGGGGGGGGGGGGGGGGGGTCTTCCTCCACCAAAATAGCTGGACGTCGCTATAATGATCCTAACTGGTCGCTGCGATGTATTTTAAAAACAACACCCCCACCCCCACCCCACACACAAACAACAACAACAACATCAGCAAATAAAACAAAAGAAAAAAAAAACAACAAAAAACAAGCACACACACACAAAACAAATACAAATGGCCTTACTTGAATTACTGCGATGAACTTAAAGACAAGAATGAACATTACGTGGAAGTGTATGCATACTTTTTTAAACTCTTTTATATTAACATCTAAACATTTCTTTTTTTCTTTTCAATATTTTCGTACTAATTTAAGATATAGTATAGAGTTTTGATATAATCTGATATATTACATTATGTTTTAGGTTTTAACTTTACTATACTGAACTATTTTCTAGGGCGGAGTAAACGTGTCAGTGAGTGTGTACAACGGCTCTAAAAGCGCAAATGTTCTGGTGGAGCAATTTGACCTGATGTTTAATCACGAAATTTCCACAGTCTATTACATCCAGAAAACTCTTTTCCATATCAACGACGACGAGAATGGCGGTAACAACAACTTCACTAACACTTCGTAAGTATCTCATTAGTCTAGTGGTAACCAAGTAAACAAATCGGGTTTTTTATTTGTTTGTTGTTGTTTTCTGTTTTGTTTTTGTTTGTTTTGTTTTTGGTTATTGCTTTCATAATAAAGTAAATCTATTCGTAGAATAAACAAACAATAGCAAAGATTTATTGAAAAGATTTTTTCATCCAAGAATAAATATATAGCACAGGTTTTAATATTTCAGCGATGTATATAGGAGTAGCATTTCTGCGCCTACGCACAAAATAATGTGTGCAATTTGAATCATAAATACTCTTTTTTATGACTTTCACTGAATATTTATGGTCATCCCATTTATAGCCATAAAAGACTTACCTTTGAAAGGTGCTGAATATAGGAAATCGTTACAAGAAGGAAATGAAAGCGCCTTAATTTAATGGCCACATTTATAATGGAAAGGAAACTAATTGCTTATGAGGTTATTTGCTGACTCGTCTAAACCTCTCTCACGTTTCTAAATGAGCAAATTCTTGTGTTTCTAATATTGACATAACTGATGATGCTCTTGTGGTGTGAAAAGCCCCATTGATATAACGAGAAAGATGTATATTTCTCATCTGATTGTTGCATCTGAGCTGAGGGTGTTTTGCAGCGGAAATAGCAATGTTTGTACCGTAATAACGTCTTTTTGCACATATACCATACAGGGGAGGATCCAGAAAATTTTGGTGGGAGTGGGTATCCATTCAACTTTATCGCAGAAAATAGTATATACACATACATACACACACACACACACACACACACACACACACACACACACACACACACACACACACACACACACACACACACACACACACACACACACACACACACACACACACACACACACACACACACACACACACACCACACACACACACACACACACACACACCCACACACACACACACACACACACACACACACACACACACACACACACACACACACACACACACACACACACACACACACCACACCACACACACACACACACACACACACACACACACACACACACACACACACACACACACACACACACACACACACAGAGTAAGGGGCCCTTATCTTTGACCTTAGCAGTCTGCAGACAAAAAATTATGTTTAGTATTTTTTTAGCTTTTAGCTAACCCCCCCCCACCCCCAAGGATCCATCCCCGATACTATAACAGGGAAATACATTAGTTGCCAAGATCTCACAATTTCCTTTAAAACACGTGTTTTTAATTGGCTGATGCATCAATTATTGTTAAAGCAGATAAAAGGCCTTAATTAATTCTAAAGCAAATATCAAAATCTTATTCCAATTTGGGAGAATTTCGCCATTATTTCTACAAAAACTCAAGCTTTAGTCCACATATTGGATCAATTAAGACAGTACAAATCGTGAACAATTCGCTCAAAATTTTCATTTTTTCCAAATCCATAAATAAGCACGATGCTAAAATAGATACCAACTTCAAAGTACCAGGATGATATGCATATACGTTAAATCAAAAGTAAGAGTTCAAATGCTTTAAAAATAGCTAACTGTGCAGCGTGACTCGGATAGGAAATGATTGTTTGTTATATATGACGAGTGTTGTGTTATGCTACACTTTTCACATACATGTAGGTGCAGGAAGTCAATAAGCAGCATTTCTGGAAATGTTTGTTTATTTAGTGGGTGTATCGTCCCATAAGCCGTATTTCAGTTATCTGGAGTCGGTGTCAGTTTGAAGCAGATATAGTTTGTTTATTGAGTTTATCGTCCCACCAACAGTATTTCAGTTAACTGGAGATGGTGTTCACTTGAAGCAGATACAGTGCTACCTTCATTGTGTATAGCATGCCGTGAACACCTGGCATTATACCACACACAGTCACATTATCCTGACACCGGGCCAACCAGTCATGGAACTACCCTTATATTTGCTTGAGCGTTAACAAGGGAGCTATACCGTTACCATTTTTAACGACTTTGGTATGTCGCGGCCCGGGATTGAAGCCGGGGCCTCCCGTACCTGGAACTGACGCTCTACCGATTGTGCTACCAGGTCCGGCATGCCTACAATAGTTTGTTTAGCCTGTTTAAACTAGAATTAAATGTGACTATGTAGCTTGGAGATAGGGAGAGATTATGCAGCCAGTCCGGGTCTCGAACCCGGGACATTCCGCTAACAGGGCGAATGCTCTACCGACTAAGATACAACTATAATAAGCTCTACACAACGAACTACTTTATACATAAACCACTATATAGAGCGCGTAGAAATACAGCATCCCGTGAACCGTGGCACGTGTTATGTTACCAGCACAGGACGCTGGGGATCATTTTTCCCCATCTTGTTCCTCGACCCCGACCTTCTGCTTATCATATGTCCACTACACTTGAATGCACAGATATTTAGTTTAAGAAGATGCAGTTTATTTAACATAAAATTTGTGTACGACCGTTGATCAGCCCCAGTTTTCATTGTCTCAAAATTCGAATACATTTTCGAAGCTTTGAATTCCTCAGTGCTTTCAACACCTTCATTTACAATTGTTGACTTAACTTCTATATTGCAGAATTAGCCTGGTGTTTCGCTACCAATGTGTGTCTGAAATCACTATACAGTGCTACAACGATTGTGTTGATCACGATCCTAATGAACCCTGTCCAGAAGTGCCCAGTGCAGGTACAACAGACACCCCAGATACTACCCCCGTCACATTTACGGGATTTATGGTTTCAACCACGACGTGCGATTACAATGATACCTTGGAAAAAATATCAGGATTAAAATGTAAGGAAATTAAAACACCGACAATGCCGCAAAAGACACCAACCCTCCCGACAAACGCCTCACGCCCGTACTTTGATTCTGGACCTTCGACATCTACAACGTCAACTTCATTATCAACGACGACAACTTTATCATCATCGACGTCAACGTCATCATTAAAGACAATGTCAACGACAGAGACTTCAACACAACCTACAACGACACCAAGGACGACGCCAACGTCAACAACGCATTTTGTTATCTACAAAGAGAAGGAGGCGATACTAGAGAATTGGCCGGCAATTGTGGGAGGAGTTTTGGGCGGTCTCATAGTACTGTCATTGGTCGGATATTTCTTGTATAGGAAGAGGCAAAAGTAAGAGTCCAAACTATTTAAAATAGGGTCGATACAAACGCGTCTCGTTTCTCGAATGTCACTTTCTATACACTTTAATGCCTTGTCTGTTGGGTGGTAGAAAATTTTAACATTTAAAAAAATTAAAATTATTTTTTTTGTAAATTAATGAAATAGAATCTCAGTAAAGCCACTTCTACTAGCTTTAAGTCTTTGGTTTGACCAGGCCGGGGTTTGAACCCGCGACTTCCCGATCCGCAAGCCGACGCTCTACCAATTGAGCTATTGCGGTCGGTAGAAAAAGAAAAAAGATTATTATATAATATATATATTTTGGGGGAAGAAGAAATGATAATTGTACTGTTATTCTTCCATATAAACATTGACAGAAATGACCTTTAAGAAATGCAAATGATGTGATAAATGTAACAGAAACATACAGGATAAGAATATATTTGACAAAGTCCTATGAGTATTGCAACATATACGCAAATTTGAAAAGGCACAGGACCAAGGTATTCACATGTAAGCAAAATGTAAAAGTAAGAACAAATCTGTGATGAGTCATTTAACAAAGAGCAAACCCGACAGTTACCGCCTTCGAACGATCAGCAGGCAATATGGACCAACTGGGGTGCTTAAACCGATTTTACAGAGCTCATACTTTGCAATTCCTGATGGGTTTCTCAAATGCAAGCAATGAAAAGAAAACCGATCCATTTGAATTAATGTCCAAGCGCTGACGTTTTGTTTGATAAGTTATGGCGAAAGTTGTGACTGTCCTTGAACAATACTGTCCACATAGTGTTCAGAAGAGAGATAAGTATTAGTTCGATTAGAAGACATACAAAATTAGTGATTGTAAATGAAATTTAACTTTTTGAATCAAGAAAAAGGAGGGCCATGATGGCCTTTAATCGCTCACCTGATGACACACGCTTTAAGTAGTATCAAATCTGGCATCAGGTAATTCAGAGTTATTTACTTTAGAAATCTTTGGTGAAGACTGAACCATTGGTGTGGCCACTGGGTTGATAACATTTTCTAGAATTTTACCAAGTAACCTACTGAATCCACATGACTAACTTCAAAACATACGTAAGGATTTCATACTGGCAAACATGCTGGCCATGTTTGGTGTAGATTAGACCATAAATGGAGCCTCTTGTTTTTTCACAAGGTTTTTTTTCTAAAATGTGACCTAGTGACCTACTTTTTGTCCCCCACATGACCCAGTAATATACTCATCCAAGATTTGATGCAGACAAACAATCTGATCAAGTTAAGGCTATTAATGTAGCCTCTACTGTGTTCACAAGCTTTGTCTAAAATTTACCAAGTGACCTACTTTTTGACCCCACGTGACCCAGATATGAATTCATCCAAGATTTAATGAAGGCAAACATTCTGATCAAGTTTGGTGACGATTGGACCATAAATGGGGACCTCTAGTGTGTTCACAAGCTTTTGCTAAGATTTGACCTAGTGACCTACTTTTTGACTCCACGTGACCCAACAATAAACTCTTCCAAAATTTTATTCAGGCAAACATTCTGAGCAAGTTTGTTGAAGATGCGGCTATAAATGTGGTCTCTAGTGTGTCCACAAGCTTTTTATAAGATTTGACCTACTGACAAACATTCTGACCAAGTTTGATGAAGATTGGTTTATAAATATGGCCTCTAGTGTGTTCACAAGCTAAAATGTTCTTCGTCGGACGAAGCGGTATCACAAAAGCTCTCCCTTAAGCACAAAATGACCAGAGATTAGTAAATGGTTGTAGCATTCTGTTCATGTGAAAATGGAATTGAGGAAACTAAAGTCCAATGTCCATCAAAGGAAATACACGTAACAATCCTTTTAAGATGAATTAAATGACAAAGATTACATGCACGTGGAGATTTTTTACGACCGCCACACTGCACAAGTAACAATGTTGTGATCATGAATAAGAATATATATGACACAGTCCTATGAGCATTGCAACATATACACAATTTTGAAAAGGCACGGGACCAAGGTATGCACATGCTAGCCAAACCACAAAATGCTACAGTTTGTACTTAAAAAGCAGCAACAATAATATTGTGCTTTAAATAGATAAACACCGTAAATAAGGTTTGAGTTTTAAGATCCCTCGGATAATTTTGTACATTTTCTTAGTTATATTTAAAAAATGCTTGATTAAAAATATCATTCCTCAAGTTGAGTTGTTAAACTTATGACGTGTTATTTTCATAGGTAAATAAGAAAAGGTCCTATCAAAATTTTCACAGATATTTAAATTTTATCTACCAGCAGACAAAGGCAAACAAGGTAAATGCAAATGTGACAAAAACACAGAGACGAGACATAACACACATAAAGAAAAACCATCAGTTACCGCCTTGGAACGGTCAATCGGCAAAAGGGCCAACTGGGGTGCTTAAACCTGGTTTGTGGAGCGCTCCAACCTCGCACTTCTTGAAGGTTTTTCTAGCAAACAAACGGTGAAAATAACAATATCCCGTCAAAGTGAAACAACTAACAGTAGGAACCTGCATCGAGAGTTAAAACAGATACAATAAACTTACATACATACATAATAACTAGTAGTAAAGTAACTTATAAACATATGTACAGTATTTACAGTAGATAAAAGCCTCGGCAACGTAAAAAAATAAAAATTCCAAACGAGAGAATAGTTTGAAATAAAACAGCCCAAGCGCTGATATGAAATAAGAACAAATAAAACAGCCCAAGCGCTGATATATTAAAAGAACAAATAAAACAGCCCAAGCGCTGATACATAATCAGATTAATTTAAATATGTCATATAATTTTTTGACCGTGTTTAAAATTGAATAACTGGGGATCAAGAGCTAACGACTTCTTATTACCCATTGATTGTGGAACAACAGGGAATTCAGTTACATTTTCAAACACGACCTTATTAAATCTTTAAATTGTGAAGTCAATATTGTTTCTTCACCACACACCACTCATATCCGAAAAAGCGGATACCCGAAAAGTGTGTCACTTTGTAGACATTGCGAATGACATATAGTAAACATAGGTAAGCAATGTAGGCAAAAATTCACTCAACGTGCTGTCAGAATTTATATACAACATTTAAGTCAAATCTTAGGTCCGAGATTATACAACTTAGCCCGAGTCTGCTGTCATTCTCAAGCATCTGATTGGTCGGATTTAGGTTCAGATTTTAAATCTGACCAATGAGAAGCCTAAAACTGGTCTCGGACTAAAGCTCATAGTTTTGTAATCTAGGCCGTGGTAATCTGCTTATGAAAATTAAATAACAATAATCTTGAATCAAACTTTTTTTTATAACTATTGGCCAATGATATTTTCATCTGATTACTTACATTTTGTGTTTCATATTTATTCTTTTTCAGGAAAATGCGGAAACGACAAGAAATCTACAACGTCAATCCAAAAATCCTCCGTAACTTTGAAGAGTACGAAGAAAACGGAACGTCTGGTAGAGCGGATGTTCCGCTGGAAACGGAGCAGTATTGACGTCACAGATGACGTCATAATTTTTGAATGAATGATAAATTCGTGTTTGGCAATACTTATACGAATGGTTTCAGGCGACTGACACACAGAGCGGCTTTTATGTATGTTAATGTACACACATGTATAACTGACACATCGACATGAACATCACAGAAATTAGCGACAACACTAGTAGAAACCAACATTATCAACAGTCTTCGATGGTTATTGCGTTATGTATTGATTCCCTGTCTACACATGAGTGAACGTCAAAGTTACCTACATTATTGTCATGGGCTGCCAAAAATGTTGACCTAAAACACTTTATATAACCCTGGTCTAGACAAAAGACTATATATTACACACTGTTATCAAAAGTAAACGCAGGGTGTGCTTAAGTCCATAAATTGGACATTTAGACACAGTAACTGCAAACTGTCTATTGACCCGCCTCTTACATATTTGGGTAATATGCTAGATATTTAAGTTTTCATGCAATTATGAGACTTAAACTCCGGTTGCTTGTCAACATTTCTTTTTTTTTTTTAATGTAGAATTATATACAGTTGCCAATGTATATGTTTAAAAGCTTTCGTGTACGGGTATATCTGAAAAGAGGTTATTTAAGATTAAACTGTTAATATTGAAAACGTTGTATTAAAGGTGGTAACCGACAGTTTGCCTTTATCTAATATATGTAACAATATCCCACCTCTGTTTACGGTATTTGTGCATAATTTCTGCAGGAAAAAAATACTTATGTCTAAACTTTGACGCGTTTCAACAGCTGTCTCAATTTTAGGGCAGTCATATGTTCATTCTTTTCAAATCTATAAATAAAAACGATTGAGATTCCTGCTAAAATAGACATCGTCGTCACAGCTGATGACGTGGATGAGATAAAACATAGGTGGTCACGTAATTTTCTTAGTTTAAACATAGTTAACTGTGCAGCGTGGCTCAGATAGGAAATGCATTTTTGAAATGACGACTGTTGCGTTATGGTTCACTTTTCACAGACAGGTGTATGACACCAAAAAACAGCATCTTGCGAGGTCTGTTCACGTAACAATGGTTTATTATGATGTGTCATGAAATTTATTTTGGTCCAAGATGTCGGATACCACCTTTTAATGTATTAATTTATGTTATTAATATGCCTTTTTCTTAGTGGTTGCTAAGATACCTGCTTTATAATTGTATAGTGACAGTGTCCTAAGGAGTTACCATAGATACTGGATAAGACAGTTTTAAGCTTCGACCGCTTCGCTAGTCTCCGAACCTTGTTCTTAATCAATGCTTAATATGTTGATCTTACTTTGTTGCAAGTGCTTAAACGAAGTAAGCCGTGGTCAGGGCTGGACCGGGAGGTTGGGGGGGGGGGGGGAGGGAGGGTGCGGGGACCACCAACCAGTAAAAGAGTAGAGTTTGGAAAACACATATTTCTAAGCTTAAAAATACTAAGTTTATGTTGTGTTTTTCGCGAATCTTCTCGTTTACCTGATGGGGGGGGGGGGGGGGGGGGCATACCCCATCCACCCACCCCCTGGATCCACCCCTGCCCTGGAATGAAGATGAGTCGGAATACTTAATGGAGGTACGCTACAGATGGTAAGAAGAAACACGCGGAGATAAAGATAGATGGGGAGAGAAGAGAGGGATAGTCTGAATGAATGAGAGGAGAAAGATGAGAGCAAGACAAACAGACAGACAGACAGGCTGGCAGACAAAACAGACGGACAGACAGACAAACAGGCGGGATGACAGACGGACAGACAGAGAGTTTGAGGAAACAGAAATAGTATGTGAGTAAAAAAGCATTTGGACAAAAAGTGAACACCGTTTATATGTTAAGTTAATTGTTAAAATGATGTTATTGTGCTATTGTTTTATTGTCTATCAAAATATTGTAACCGATATATCAAAATGAACAAGTCAATGTAAATGAGAATAAAATATTTACAAACGTTTTTAAAAGTGTGTGTGTGTTTTCTTTATCAAATTATATTCTTCAATAGGCACTTCGCTCCATTTTTAACAAAAATGCTGTAATCAGTACGAAAAAAAATGTATTATGCTTTTCAAAGTTTGAGGTCTACATTGCGGCATTACTGAAGATGCCGAGGGCTAACGACAACTCGCGAGAAAAATCATCGGCCGTTCAAGGGAGGGAAATCAAACGACACGGAAGTTAAAAAAATAACAAATGACGGTAGCCATTTTAAAGAGTTGTCGTTCTTGAGATGGAAAATACGTTGAAAGCGACAGGTGGTAAATGAAACTGACGTATAAGAGAGGTATTTGTCTAAGGGAGGTGACGTTTGGAGAGGGAGCACTGTATATGTCTTTTGTAATGGCTACATGTAACATATCGCCAGATACAAATGCCTTTCATTTGGCAGCTCTCGCGTTTTCAGTCCGCTTTAATTACTTGGCATTTCTTGCCAAAATCCATATTTGGAAAACGGGAACCGCCAAATGAGAAATTGGCGAATGTAAATGAGACGAAAATTTCCACAAGGTTATGCTCTTGGTAGTTCACGCCAAGGTTCGTATTTGGAAAGCGAGAACGACCAAAGGAGAATACAACATTTCCACTATTTCCACAAGGTAAATGTTACATGTACGCCATGCTGTTTAAACACTGCTGTCTCGAATTGCAAGTGAGTGATGACGTCATTCCGGTGTATGGTTGACATCGAATTAAGCGTCAATAAAATTGTTCTGATAAATTACTATTTCAAATGTAACGAAACGTATTTGATAAGCATTTTAGCGAATCTTTAAGAAATCAAAACGTAATGACAAACACTTCCAATGTGTAAAACATAACACAATTACATTAAGATCTTGTAAGCCATACAGTTGTATTTTTGTTTTGTTTTTGATTGTTTTTGAGATACTTCGCAGCGACCAGTTATAATCATTATAGCGACGTCCAGCTATTTTGGTGGAGGGAGACAGCAGACAAATGTCTGAGTAGAACCACCGGCGCACCGCAGGCCAGGCTGGAAGACCATCCCACATTTGCTTGAGCGTTGGTATTTCGCGGCCCGGGATCGAACCCGGGGCCTCCGTACCTGGAACCGACGCTCTACCGATTGCGGTCAACCAATTTATGGTCATTGGCGACGTCCAGCTAATTATTGGTGGAGGCTGTATGGCTTATATCTAGGTAGTAACCACCGGTGCACAGAAGGTTAGACGGAAACCTCCTCACATGAAAGTTCTCGCCTCGATCGGGACACGAACCCACGCGGTGAGGGGTTGAGGAGTTACAAGTCGGCGACTCTAACCGCCCTGCCACGAGAATGGAGGACGATCACATACGTACATACAGAAAAGTTGCACGTCCTTTCCGCCGATAATCTGTTTTGTTTTGTTTTTTTAAGGTAAGAGGGGCCTAAAAGGAGCTATTAAGAATCCTAAACTAAGCATGTCCATAGTGATAAATATCATATATCAGATATAAAAATGAAATATGAAAGAATTTCACCGTCATGTTTTGGAAAAAATCACATTTGAATAGGGTGACCCCCTCGCCTTGTCCCAGGACCATTTTTTACAAGTGGTTATTGCTAAAACGTCTAATTTGGGGGTTCAAAACTATAATATATTTTAGCATCAGTGGTGTAACTTTATAAGCATAACCCTAAACATTAAAAATATAACTCATTTATATTGTTCAAGTACAAACATTTGATGATTTTACACTGAAAAAGGCATCTATACCCCCCACGGAAAATTTCCTTGACACAGAAACATACACAAACTTTCAGAGTTTCTAAATATTTTAATTATACCAGTATATTTATAAAATGCATATCAAAATTTGCTATATACATATACCAATCACATAACAAATAATAACAGACTTTCACCGTTTAGTTTGGGAAATATTAGCTTTAAAATTGTCATATTCCATGTTTTTCTTAACAAAACAACAACAACAAACCTGTAAAAAAAGATTTTCTGTCACAATTGTGCACAATACCTTTATGTTTCTCAAAGATATTTTACAGATCTGATTAAAACTGACTTCTGAATGTGTATCTGTTTACAATAGAACTTAAATTGTTGATTTTAATGTTTTCCGTTTCACATATCGACCTCTGCTGTCACTCGGAACTCCTCGGGTAATTCCGTCCTCTACATAATCCGAATATATCCGAAGCTAGCCGGAGATCGCCGAGCAGGTACGATTGCTCTGCTGTCTCTGTCCGCCATTTTGGTATTTTCCGAAAATATAACGTCACGCTTTGGGATCCCATTTTTTTGGTAAATATCTTTTTTATTTAAAGAAATATGATATTTTTGTTGAAATAATTACTTGTTTGAAAAAAATATCATCAATATTTGCAAGATACATAAAAATAATGATTAAAAATGTTTGCTACGATCAAATCCAATTAGTTCCGGAGAACGTGTCGGATACTGCCGAGGGCATTTACGAACTCGATGTCGCCAAACATCGCCGTTTCAGACAGCATTGGCTAATTAGGCCCTTCTTACCTTAAATGATAACTGAACAAATTACCTCTAAATATCTTTAATTCTTCCACTTGACTACAAACTACATATTATCATGATGCGTCACTTTGGCTAAATAATGAAAATAAAATTGTGGCAATTCACATGTAACTTCCAGATCCTCAAAGAAAAACAAAAAACAAAAAAACAAACAAACAAACAACAAAAAACGTTCTTAGCATGCATGACCTGTTGGTACAAAGAAACCTTTAATGGGATTCACATGTCAAAAGACAATAAAACAGTCGACTTATAAAATATATTGGTTTCTTTCAACATCCTGATGGTACCTGAGGCATAGGCAGACCCAAATTGCGGTAAAGACACTATGAAGAGAAACTTAAAGGACAAAAACATGTTTCTGGAAGTCTCTCAGTTCAAAAAGAACAAACTGGCAGACAGATGATTCATATGGACTTTTGAATGCCGTGTCCCACAGTTTATCTACATCAAATAATTGTGACAATATCTGGCGCTGTTTTGGGGGGAAATTGGCCATTATATTCTGCATAAACTCATAATACATTATTCTAAATAAACACGATTTTGAAAATTACCTTAATCGAAAAAAATCATTGTTATTGCATTCTAAATGTACTTTCCAAATCTATAAATAGACAGGATGGTGATTCCCGCTAAAAATAGATTTCGACGTCAGAGCAGAATCGGTTAATGATACAGCGTGATCTCAAAAGTGATGGCCACATGTGTATAAGGTGTAAAAATAGATAATTGCAAAGCGTGGTTCAGATAGAAAACATATTTTTGTAATAACGAGTAAGATGGCATGCTTCAATTTTCACATAGATGTAGGGCATCAATAAACAGCATTTCTCAGGACTCTTTTTCGAGTTACAACAATTTATTTGTTTGTTTTAGAAACAAAACTTTGTTCAAACTGTCAGATGCCACCTTTATTTGGTCACGATAGGACATCACATGATATGCTGATAAATTATATGTACATGTTTTGTCATCGTCGGACACTCGTAACCGATCCATTCCGTTACTCTCCATTTATCGCCCGTGCGATATTTAGTTTGCCGTTACTTGTAATAATATTTAATTGGTCGCTTTATAATCCGATGAAGATTAATGTACAATTATTAAGCTCGTTTCTTTCGATTGTGGCACTGGGCGCGGCCATTGTTATACTTCTAGTCTCAACGCTGAAGAGTATGGATTTTGTACACATACGCAGTTATTATGGTATGCCAATTCCTGCTCTATTCAGTTCGTTAATACGACAGAAAATCTACCAATAAACCCACGGTCAGTGAATGTAGTAAAGCGGAATAGTCAAGCGTGGGTATCCGACGATGATGTTTTGTACACACAGTCTACACGAGGTAAAGTTAGACAACGGGAATCACTATTCACAGTTTGTTTCAGGTAGATACAAAGTTCTATTAAACCTATGTTAGTGGTCGTTTCACACACTAGCACAAAACTCATTCTTGTATAAATCAAGATCCATTCAACTTAATTGCAGCAAATAGTAGTAAATAGAAGATAAACATACACTGTTAGGGTCCTTAATTTTGACCTAAGTATTCAAAAGAGGGGCGCTCGTGGCGTAGTGATAGAGTCGCCGATTTGTAACTTCCCTGACTGCTTAGCCACCCACCGCGTAGGTTCGAGTCCCGTTCGTGGCGAAGGACTAAATGTGGGAAGGTCTTCAAGCTGACTTGCGGTGCGTTGGTGGTTATACCTAGACATTTGTCTTGGATCTTCCTCCAACAAAAAGCTGGACGTTGCTTTAATGATCATAATTGTTTGTTGTTTATTTAATGGGTTTATCGTCCCACCAACAATATTTCAGTTATCTAGAGACGGTTTCCACTTGAAGCAGATATTGTGCTGCCTTCACTGTGTATAGCATGCCGAGAACACCTGGCATGATACCACACCCAGTCACAATATTCTGACACCGGGCCAACCAGTCGTGGAACTACCCTTATATTTGCTTGAGCGTTAGCAAGGGAGCTATACCACTACTTTTTTCACGACTTTGGTATGTCGCGGCCCGGGATCGAACCCAGGGCCTCCCGTACCTGATGCCGACGCTCTACCGATTGCGCTACCAGGTCCGGTGGATCATAATTGATCGCTGCAATGTGTGTCAAAAACAAAACAGAAACAAACATTCAAAAGACAAAATTTACTTAAAAGTATTTTTATGTGTTTTCACAACTCTATTCTCCTTCCTGGTTGGTGTGGGAACGCACATGCCCCAAACCCCACTGGACCCATCCCCGCTCAGTCATTCTTATATAAATAAAAATAACAAAGTAACCACTCATATATCAGGGTTTCATGCAGAGTGTATGCAATTCACCGGTTTTAGGCAATATAAATCAGACATGTGATCATACTATCGAATCAAAATTTTGTATCTGACTGGTTACACACTCTCTATCCCGTTTAATTTGAGTAAACTTTAGATTCTTTCCTTCAAAAGCTTTAGTCAGCGCTTTAAGATCCGCCGATCTCTGTCTATCTCTCTGTTCATCTCCCTGCCTATCTCTTTGTCCATTCCTTTGTCTTCTTCTCACAGTTCCAAACACGTTTGATCTTTTAAAATTAACAATCTCTGTTTCTTTTGTTCCTCGTCCTCGTAATGGAAGCTCATAGCGAAGCTTTGACCAAAATAATCGGTCATCTGGACTGAGGACAGTTTTGCCAGCTAGACGCGATCTCCAAATATCACTTTCTAACATCTCTTTAACCTTTGCACTTGTATTAAAAACAATGTAAATAATATGAGCTGCACTTTGCATTTCGTCATTGCTATGTCTGGGTTCTAACTCAAGTTGAACATCTACTTGATTGACACTTCTCGGTCTTGTCCGAGAGAAATTCCGCGACGACTGCGCTTGAATTAAATTATCCTCAGCAATTTTAACCTCATGCAAGCGAGCATCGTTGATAAAGTAATTTTCGGACAAGATAACAATGATTCGTCTAGAGTTTCTCAACCATCGTTCAATGTTGTCAGTCTCAGAACCAGGCTCCATAAATCTAGAAGGGTTTAAAACGGTGTAAAATGGTTTTCTTTTGTTAAGCTTCTTCAAAAAGTACCTCGACAACCATCCAATGACGTCACTATCTTCATTATCAAAGGACAGATAAATATCTGTCTGCTTGTTATCATCGCGATCCACTTCATATCTATCTTGCGGATGAATGCGAAAAAGTTTATGAAAAATAACCTTTGTTTCGTAAGGGCATCTTTTAGCGAATCCAAACAGAATAGCACAAAGAACTAATAGGCTACCAAATGTCAACCCAAGCGTAAACATGCTGTTATCAGAGCAGTTTAGGTTGTCCACGGACAGGTGCATTAACTTGAACAAGCGGTCTTTTTCTCGACAGGAAACAGATTTGTCTCCATTTTCGTCAATTTCAACCCACGAAGCTACCCAGTCGTAGTCGCAATTACATTCTAATGGATTCCCGGCAAGTAGAACAGTTCCATATGAAAACTTCTGCAATTCAACAGGGATATACGAAAGCTGATTGTGACGAATGTCAAGATATTTCAAAGCTGAAAGGTCCTTCAGAATAAGAGGATTTAAAGCTGAAAGTTTGTTTGAATTCAAAGACAAGTTGTATATTCGTGACAAAAAAGGCACGTTCTTAAGTTCTGAAATTCTGTTAAAATCGAGATTCATTTCAATACGCGTTCTTATATGGTACGGTAACACAGTTGGCATTTCGGTTAATCCAGCATTCTTGCAATCAACAAAGAATGTGTCGTTATGGGGTCGGTCTTGACAGAAGCAGCCAGTTGGACATCCTTCTGTCACTGTCAGGTTACAGACAAACTCTTTATAGGACAGATCATGCAGCCAATCAATGCCCTTGACCTTAGATGGCCTGGAGCAACGGTAGCGATAATTCTCGACGTCTTTCCATCGAAAGATGCTTTGGCGCAAAGAAAGCGCTGTTGTGTACAACGTGCAATCGCAGTTGTATGGGTTATTTCTTGAATCGAATCCCAAAGAAATTATATGTGAGATGTCAGGAGGTCCAGTAAAATATGGGAAATACTGGTGCACTTCTTCGATTGTCATTGATTGGAAAAGGTTGTGTTGAATATTAACTATAGCCCGTGTTCCCTGTGATGAAATAACGTATGACCAGTTCATGTGGTTAGTGAAGGAGGCCATTCTGTTGTATTGTAAATCTACCATGAAACGTGGTCGGCCTGGCGGTCCAAGGTACGGCCATGGCTCAAAATTTGGAATACTGTTATTCCTTAGATTTATCATTTCTAGATTATTATGAAAATCACTCAGGAATCCGGGCTCAACGTATGAAATGAGGTTGTGTTCAAAGTTTGCTTCACGCAAAACGTAATTATCAATGAGCCCAGCACTAACATTTGTAAGCAAGTTAAAACTTAGATCCAAATATTCAAGTTTTTGCAAACTTTTGAATGTGTCTCGGTGAAGGTTTTCGATTTCATTGTGAGACAAGTCCAAATGTTTCAGTTCGTAGAAATAACTCAACGCGTCAGTAGAAACTGATGAAATTGCATTTTCGGAAATTTGAATCCTTAACGTTTTGCCAAAGAAGTCGGTACAGTTGAACAATGAAGTGAACGTAGATATATTCAGATCACGTATTTCAGTTTCTGGCGTTATGACGAGACTTCCAAAAGTATTTTCAAATGGACACGGTTGGGTAGCAGCATGGCCGTGACTAAACAGGTTTACACTGATGACGTAGATGCTGATGATGGTATACCACTGTGACGTCATCGTAAGCGTAACCATTTCCTTTCTCCTAAAAAGTGTTTAAAAACATAAGACTGCTTAAAACACTATAATTTAGTATAATCTAAATAAGATACAATTAATATCATTATATGTTTAAGCATGGAATGTTTCCACGTTAACGACAGTAAAATCAGCTCATGCAACCATGCATGGTTTATAATATTTCACAGCTTGTAAAACAGCCATTACAAAATTATTAAAGGCATTGAAAATAGTTTCCCTAAAACCCTCATCTAATATAACCCATGCTAGATCACAGTTAGGATGGTCATAAATCAATTAGTGGGCTACTGTATATTAGGCTATCACAGTAGGGAATGTAATAATATATCGCAGTTGATGCACATAATCTGACTTAATGTCATTGGTAACGACTTTTAAAGGTACTCTCCGACAGTTTGGATCAGATTTTATTTCTCTCCAAAAAGGTGTTGCCTGAATAGATTTAACAAAATGCTGATTATTAATATAAAAAATCTATGTGAAAAATGAAGCAGAAACCACATCACTCGTAATTACAAATAGGTATTTCCTATATAAGCCATGCTGCACTGTAAGCTATTGTTAAAATAAGAAAACCACGTGACCAGTAACATTATATAATAATTCGTGTAATTCGCTCTGACGTCGATGTCTCTTTTTTAGCTTATTAATAGTTTTAAAAAGATTGGGCAATGTAGAGTTCACAGTTTCTACTGTCTTACAATTAAGAACATGCTCAAAATCATATTTGACTAAGGTTTGACCATTTTTTCCAGAAATTATGCCTCAATTCCCGTGATCCAGGTTTACGTGCATTTGACAAAGTCTCAGATACCACCTTTAACTGAAGGCTCTAAACCTTCTCCGAGACCTCTGCAACCTGAGGGTGTGTCCAGCCGGGTAGACATACCTCACCCCCCCTCCCCTACTACCACCCTAAACAGATCTACAGATCTACTCCTCTTGATGTGTAGCCAGATAAGACTGTGTTGTTAACATAAATGCATACTTTAAATTGTATACCGGTATTTATTTCTTTTCATGGTAAACACAAATCTTAATACTTAAAACAACCACAAATCCAAAGTGATTTGGATAAGTATTGTTTAAAAAATACTAAGAAAATGCGTCTTTTATTACTAGGAATATGACAATGGGTATTGCAACGTATATTAAATTTGAAAAGCACAGGATAAATGTGTTCTCATGCTAGATACGTACAAGTTACAACAATACTGACACGTAACCTTATAAAATAATATCTATTATGAACGGGAGACACCCACCGCCCCCACCCCCCCCCCCCCACCCCCAAGTTATTGCTCTCGCCCTCGCACTTCCTGAGGGGTTTCCTCAAAGCAAACAGTGAAAAGAAGACATAATTATTTGAAACAGAACAGTTACTAACCAAATGATGACGTTTTCTTAGAGCTAAGATATGACGTCGTTAAGTAAAACAGCAGAGACACAATTAAAATACTGTCTACATTTAATATGTGCAAGGGAATAAATATTTCTTTGAGTAGAAGATCTGCACAAAATTCTTGATTGTTAAAGAAATTAAAAAAAACACACAACTAAACTGAAATAAGTATAACAATGCTTTAAGCATAAATGATCTTACTAAACATTATAACGTACATACCTCATTAAAGCCCGCATATAAAACGAAACACATCTTCCATCGATGAATATAATCTCTATAAAGGAAGTTAAACTTAAATATCCATTCAGATCGCGTTTTTCATTGGCTGAACACCGACCCTACCAAATTAAACCTCTGTGACGTGTTATTTGCCATTAATTGTTGAGCGTTTGTAAAATGTTCGTGACCTTCTGATCGTAAGTCTCAATAACAGACTAATAATCTATTCATCTTTATCGACCAACCACAACCTTTTGCTTATGTCGCTGCATGGAAACTTCCTGGTGTCAATTTCAGGTAGATAAGCACATATTGTCAGAGTAGAATCGTCGATATATATATATATGTTTAAACTAGATTTTACCTCTTTCACCTGTCCAAGTTCTTTAATCGATCAATCCACATCACAGTACTCCCAAATGGGTCTAAATATAAAATGGCTTACAGGGATGTATCCAGGGGTAGGGGGTGGGAGATGAATGCATCTCCCCACCAACCAGGTAAAAAAAAACCACAATACAGTAAATTTTGTCTGTTGACTTCTTAGGTCGAAGTAATAGTCCCTTACTCTGTCTCTAGTATTTACTATGATAAAGTTGAATGGATCTTGATTCTTACACACCCCCACCAAAATTGTCTGGATCCGCTGGCTTATTAGTTGAATGGGATGGGATGGGGTGGGATTTGTCGGCATTTTTGCCGAAACGGTGCAGCGACATTGCTATCATTATATAGCACAGGGGCACGTATGAGGTGCCCAGGGACTAACCCGACCGTTCCATTATACTGACTCCGACGAGTACAGGCGTAATGCTGCCACCTTAGCCCCGAGCGTTAGGACGGAAGTCCCTTCTACCATCTTTAAAGTCTTTGGTTTGACCCGGCCGGGGTTTGAACCCGCGACCTCTCGATCTGCAAGCTGACGCTCTACCACTTGAGCTATGGCGGCCGGTTAGTGGAATGAATAAATCTACTTTGAGTAAAAGGTTGAACTTACAACATAACCAATATCCAATGGAGTACAATATTATAAGACTGGGTTTATCTACGATGGGCTTATTTATACCATCTATCCCACAAATTGTTTTTGTTCTGAAAGCTTCTTCTATTTGTATGGTGCTAGCATATATGATTAAATGTACTTTGTAGTTAAAAGACGGAACTTTTTTTTTTTTTTTTTTTTGTTTATTGGGTTCATCATCCCAGCAACTGTATCTGCAGACGGTGTCTACTTAAAGCAGATATAGTGCTGCCTTAATTGTGTATAGCATGCCGTGAACACCTGGCATGATACCACATTCAGTCACAGTATCATGACACCAGGCCAACCAGTCGTAGAACTACCCTTATATTTGCTTGAGCGTTAGCAAGAAAAGCTATACCATTTGAACGACTTTGGTATGTCGCGGCCCGTGATCGAAGAAAGGGCCTTCCGTGCCTTGAGCCGACGCTCTACCGATTGCGCTACCAGGTCCGGTATTTTCGTTTATGATATCCGACTATCATCGTAAGACCCGGATGTGTTCCTACTGTTAACTTATACGCACATACATGTACACGTATGTACAAACTCATGTGTTTATATTTCACATACATGTTGTTTGCAGAGTTACTAAAACATTGCATTAAAGTCAATAAAGCTGTCTATCATCCTCATTTACGGTTGCCGCAAAAAATAACCTCACTACGGAACGGAAGGCATATACCTGCCTATTTCAAAATATTTATGACACTTGTACCCACCCATTGTAACATTTGAATTTGAATAGACGCAGACGAATAGGGTGGAATATAAAAGGAAAAAAATCATAATAAGGACTAGTCGTTTTATTTGCAAGGCACGCAGACGAATTCATCGTGCCTTTTGTAAATACCCATACAGGAAATACAAATAAAAGGCTTGCCGTTTAATTGGACGGCCGGTCAGACTAAAACTTCGTGATGATAATGACGATGACGACAAGGACGATGATAATGCTTGTAATGATGATCATAATCTATAGTTTACGGATGGTATGGTTATCTACAACGGAGTGGTTAATGTATTCACTGGGTAACGAAAAAAACCTAATAACCTTCTACTACTGTGTATTGTTATGATCTTGACATAGGAAAAAAGCAATAATGTCTGTTTAATCAATTTTACACACAAGTGCCTACAAATACTAATAAATTCAAAAGGAGAGCATTTTGTAAACATTTTCTACCTTTTTTAAGAGATGACGATATATATTGAAAGCGCTGCAATTACTGAAGTATTTACTGCTCAGGAAAAGTAGTCAGCAGTAAACAGATGAATAACAGGGCGCCGTTAGGAGCATGTCCTGTAAATTAGAAGATGGCTATCCTCTACACACTCTAATTTACAACTGTCAATTCATCACATAAATATTTCTTTGAAGTAACTGTCTGCGGCTTTGTATTCTTCCTTGTGTCTGCTACATCTGTAATTACAAGATGCATTGCTTACATCGGCATACTTTGTTTCTTTTGTTAAGACCTAGCTAAACGGCTGCGAATTAATGCCTGCTACTTTTTATAATTGCAAGCTAAGATTTATTGTTGCAAGCTTGAACCCACGACCCCCCGATCAGCAAGCCGACGCTCTACCACATGAACTATTGTGGCCGGGGTTAGAAATAAAGGATTGATACGCTAACATAAATAGCAGATTTTGTTTCTGTATATTACACTCTTAATTAAAACTAAACTTCCCAATTAACTTCACTTCGATTGGTTTTTCACTGTAGTCCTTCATTCTAACACTTTAGACTATTAATTATATTACTAATTACATACTTATATATATTATTAGGCATACTAGAATAATAAATTTGGTTTTGCGCGATTCCTCGCATTAAAATGCACGGTGTTAAGATTAAATGCGTTTTATAAATGAAGGCCTACGACCTTGGTGGTTAAATTATTGAACATCTAACACATTAGATTATTGCGCCAAGTAGTAATTAATTCGCGACGTATCACGCAAATCAAAATCTATCTCATTTCTCATGTACACAAAACACCTTAAAAAGACGAGAGCATATAAGAGACGGAGGAACTACAAAACTGCATACATGTATATGTATTTTACATATATAAACACTGCTTTGTGTCGGTGTGCCGTAACCCCCGCCCCACCTCCCAAAATAATACATGAACACTGCTCTGTTATAAAGTAAATTTGCCTGGTTTTGGTTTGCGTTAATCTTTTACACATTACTCCGACACAGTTATCAAAGACAGTGAACTCATTGAAAAGTACACTGGCTTCTAAGGGACCAATTTGATTTTTAATTGACTACAATTCATTCCAATTAGCTGACAATAAAACCATCCTTTTGCACATTCAATTAAGATCATAATGTACATGTATGTAAAACAGTCTTCTGAAGAACATTCATCAGAATGTCTTGATTACAAATAAATCTAAATTAGAATCAATAAAAGAGGAGTATCTCTTATGACATTTATCATCCTTAGCAAGGGCGTGATCTCCGACTCAGGGCCCAAGTCAATGCGATCAAGGTCATCCAATCAAAGTCAACCCAAGAAACCATAAGCCAACAATCATATTTAATAAATAACACATGATTGTCAGGTTGATAGTGGGCAATGTGAAATAAAGACCGCGGCGAAACCGAGAAATATTCTGTTAGGGTGATATTGAATAAGAAAATCTACCGGGAAACAGGGCGGTTGCAGAAAATTCTGGTAGTGGAGGGGCATGAATATAGATCCATTTAAGTTTATCGCAGTAAATATTATAGATATATGCATACACAGTAAGGGACATTACTTCGAAATAAGCAGTTCGACAAAATGTACTTTAAAAGCTTAGTATTTTAAGCTTACATGTATGTGTTTTCACAACTCTTTTGCCTGGTTGTTGTTGGGGGAAGGGGGTGGGGGTGGGTGGGTATGCACCCTCCATCAACCCCCACCCCCACCTGGGATGGGATGGGATTTGTCAGCATTTTTGCCAAAATTGTGCATTGACTTTTTTATCATTATAGCACAGGGGCGCGTATGAGGTACCCAGGATCTGAATCCGGCCGGTCCATTATACTGACACCGACGAGTCAGGCGTAATGCTGTCCCTAAGTCCCGAGCGTTAGGAAGGAAGCCACTACTACCAATTTTTAAGTCATTGGTTTGACGCGACCTGGGTTTGAACCCGCGTCCTCCCGATTTTACATAAAAACACGTATTTGTGGTATACAAATTTACTTCCACATTGTTAACACTATTTTTTTTACAAAATAAACCTGACCCTGGCCTAAATATAAGACTACATTGGGCTAAATTGAGTGTCAAGTTAATTTACACAAACTGAGGTCTCCATTAGACCCGATAAACCTTTCCACGATTTCTACTGGGCCCTATGAATATTGCATTATATATAATTAGGAAGTATGCAAAAGTCCTGTGAGCATTGCCATATATATATACCATAATTTGAACAGCCACGAGACGAATATATTCACATGCAATTCAAACGTTCAAACGAGTCATTAAACAATTAGAAGTCGCCCTACATTTGTAGTCAATCAGAAGCTATGAAAGTTCAGCAGAAAATTTGGGCATTTATTCGCTGTTTATCTTTCAATTTCTATTTATCTAATTTATATTCATATTCATTAAATTCTTATCTATAATCATATGAATTTATATTGATTTAAACACGTTTAATTGCTACTTTTTAATTGACAGTTAAACATCCGTATTTTGATACTGCAAAATGCAAGGATCAATTGTTTCTACTTCTTTCTTGTTTAAACTACGTGATTAAAATATGTTGCATACTTCTTCCTTTTCAATTTGAATATTTAGTTTTAACTAATGATCTTGAACGTCCGTTCTTTTAAGAATACAAAGTGGGTTACATAACACTAGAATAAAATCTATACGAATGCACTTAGACGAATACGAACTGCAATAACACGAATACGAAATTACATCTAGCCGGGAACCAATATTTCCGTAAAAGTCCGTAATTTCTGACGGTGTAACCGTTAAAATATTCTCTTTAAAAAATTCCGGGAAACACTCTTTTCCATATTTTTGTAGGCCATAGTGTAGGGTTAGGGTTAGGCATTAATTTGTGTTTTATCTGATTTAAAATGCGTTAATTAATGCGATATTTATCTTTGCCGCAAAAGCTTAACATGCTACATCGCATTGTCATATTTATTCGGCAATAAAAAAAACCTTAGCGGTGTGAGACCTAAGCTATGGCCACAGTGACTCTGTGACTTATGGAAAAGAGTCGCACCCAAAGATTCCACGAATTCCAGGGTAACAACAAGGGTAAGCGTTTGTTCAATATAGAGCAAAATTACACAGAGTATATATATTATGTCAGTTTAAAAAGTAGAAACGACTATTATCATTTCTAATCATGCGTTAAATAATGATAAAGATTCGTGGATTTAGAAAATCCGACCAGTTTATCAACGATCAAAGCACGCCACTATTTCGGACGTTCAGGAGAACTTGGACAAATGTGCATGTTTGTATTTGTTTGTCATGTTCCGCTACAGCCAATCTTTTCTGGTAAATCCTGAAACTCCCAGTAATTCTGTACACTTCTAGGTTACTCTGTGTAGTTTATCACTTGCCCATCATTAGGAAGTGAACTGCCACAGGCATTTGTTCAAATTCTATGTCCCCTCTTTATCTCTATAATAAACACAAGGTTTGCAACAAGCCAGTTTTCAAATATCACACTGTCCACATATTATTTTCCCGATAAAGTTACTAATTTAAAGACTTTTGCGAAACAATTTTACTGACGCCATATACTGATTTAAAACAATATTTCTTCAAATAAACCAAGGAGCCAAATTATCATATTGATTCTATCAATGGCAAATAACATCGACAATGTAAACATGTGACAATCACCATTTGCAAACCGGGGCTTTTATACTCAATATGGTGTTAACATTCCAGAAATGTTACAAGATTGTATGGGGACGATGTCGTAGTGGTAAGACTATTCCTTTTTAGATCATTATAAGTTAGCAAACTTTGTATTATGATACACAGTTTTCTGGGTAAAATGGAGGAAGTTATGTGTACATAAGCACACTTAAAGGAAATGTTTTGCGATAAATGGTGATATTTGATGTTTTGAATAAAAATATGTCTGTAGTGTTTTTGCTGGCATAATAATTTCTTTAAATGAATTTACAACTACATCAAATGAAGTTTGAAAATTGTGATAAGCAATAATTAACCACTCTCGTTTTAAGAGTATGTTTAATAGTTATCGTGTATATTTTTATTAATTTAAAACATCAACCACTAGGTTGATTTGGAAGGGCTATAAAATGTGCATGTTGTTATGTGTAGTAACAATCAACTACGCCAAAATATGTCTGTTTTACAAGAAACCAAAAAGCCTTTTCACAGACTGCTGTTTATTTCTTAATGTTAAATATATAATCATAAGCTGCCTACACAAATAGAATGCAGTTACAATTCATAAAAATATGTAATCGCCGCGTAGCATTGTATCCTCACACCGTGTGCTCACGGAAAATACCGAAGCGATACATGAGTTATCTCCCGTCACTAAGATTTTGCGCTAGAATTTTAGATCTGGTACCCAGCTAGGACACAACAAGCAAATATTAATGATTAGATTCTCTATTTTCAGTGTGAATCGAATGGGAATAAGAGTTGCACAAATACATTTGAAAGAAACAAGTTCGAGAAAAAACACTTTCAATTAAATAAGTAGAAATAGCACATGTTTGAATCAATAAGTATTTATTGGTATCTAATATTAAATTAAACGAATTAAGATGAAGTACTGGCATTGGCTTTAGAATATTACAACTTACTATAAACATAGTAAGATATAATAAATCAATATTTAAGTAAAGAATTTTGATTTACTCACAGACGAATCAAATTTGTAGGAATATGATTTATACTTAAGCAAATGAAAACAACTAGTAGTCAAATGACTAAATGCCCAAATTCTGCTCCATATTCAAATTCCTCAGCGATTTATTTCAATAGAGCTTGCCTAAAAGTTACCGCTTGGAACGATCAATCAGTAAAAGGGACCGACTGGAGTGCTGAAACCGGTTTTACAGCGCTCTCGTTCTCCCTTTAGGAGTTTCTCAAATGAAATATATTTGCGATCGAACTGCGATCTATTTGATACAAAACTGCCCAAGCGATGACATATTCTTAGACATAAGTTATGACGTCATTAAAAGAATGTAGTGACGTAATTAAAAATTACCGTCCACGTGGTATTTGGGAGAAAGATTAGAAGGTTAAACTGATATCTTTTAGATGAACTTCACAAGATTCCTGATTGTAAATGAAATTTAAAAAATAAATTACCAGAGAAAATGTGTAAATGGTTGTAACATCTTAATCATGTATTGGTGTAATTGAGGAACCAAAGTTTAATGTCAACAAAGGCCAATACAAGTAACATGCTTGGGGGTTGGGGGGGGGGGGGGGTGGGCAGGTAACCTTATAGTAATCATGAATCATGACAAAGTTCTATAAGCAACGGACGATAAAGTGTGAAAAGACACAGAACAAGACATTCACATAAAACCCAAAACCCAAATGTAAAAGTGAGAACACATCCGTGACTAGCCATTTAACAAACACTTAACCCCTCGGAACGGTCAATCGGTATGAGGGTCAACTGGTTCTGTAACCGGTTTTACAGAGCTCTTACCTCCTAATTCCTAAAGGGTTTCTCAAATACAAGCAGTAAAAGAGAAACCGATATATTTAAATAAAACAATGTCCAAGCGCTGACGTTTTCTTTGTCAAGTTATGACGAAAGTAGTGACGTCATTGAAACAAAACCGGTCACCTGTACTCTTGCTAACACATGTTTTGACAAAATGGAATAAATGACCAGAGAAAAAAGAATGGAACTGAAGTACCAATGTCCGCCAAAAGAAAATATCAATCCTGACAGGATGAATTAAATGACAACATACGTTATTTTCTCAATGTTATTTTAATATTTCCAGTTAACGTCTGTCTCAAGTGTATTACAAACAGGACCACAAACGCTATTGATTTTTATGTAGAAAGTAACCAAAACATGCATATGCATACAACTACACTGAATGGATTAGCCTGTTTTCGTGAACAGACTTCACGGTCGATTCTGGAACTGTCCATTATAAAGTATTTAACAAATGACATACTAATAAAACATACCTTAACATATATTTTGTTTTGCTGTTTTCGAGCATTTGACAAACGTATAAATAGGAAATTTCCAAATCTCAATAGACGGTTAAACAGGTTAAATATGTTTACCTTAGCCGGCATCCGTGGCGTCGTTTCTTCTTCAGGAAATACAGACAGCTTTAAATTGCAAAAAGAAGTGCAAAACGTATCTATTGTAAATATTCATGGCATGATCAATGAATTTTGCGCATAGGGAAAAGCGAATCTATTTTGCGGGGCCTTAGACTACGGGGTCCCAATTCGGGAAACGTCGATCTCAGTAACAGACATGCAAAACATGTCTAACATTAACTCTCGTTTAAGAGAAACCAAGACTCATTTCTTTCTCTATGTCATGTAGCATTTTTGTAAACATACAAAGCAAATGTTGTTTTTAAATTGGAGTTTGGAATAGTAATGTGTTCTTTACTGAAACGTTATTAAAGTACCAAGAGTTTAATAGCAACATGGGCATTATTCTGAACGAAGCGTTGTCTATACAAAGCACCATTTGGCAGTTTGTGCATTTTTCTTTTCATCGTATGATTGTGCATTATATATAGCCAGCTAGGTAAGGTTCGCGAACATCGTGAATTACCTAACATTTTAAAGTTTCTAAAAACTCAACTTCTTAAAAATGGTATTTTTCGTTTGAACAAGGTAAAAGTGAACCTTATCGATAATTAGCATGCATCAAGCAACAAATGCATCAAGCAACGACAAGCAATGAATTTATATTTCTTTTCTTTGCCCTCAAAATAATTATCTTACATAAGGATAAGATTGTAGGCGTACAGCATGTGACGCAGCAACACATACGAGTGTATATTCAAGTAAGGTCACTGCAGCCTTAACACTTATCAGAATAACTGGCAGCATATGTTAGTTCTTTATTTTCTTAATAAATCTCCTTTTAAACAGTTAACATGTATCTGTTATAATTGTCAATTAAGACATTGTCTTTTTTTGTATTTTTTTAGTTTATTTAGCACTTAGTGGCCAAATAAATACCAAAATACACACTTTTCAAATAGTTTTATACTGTTTGTTTATTGGGTTTATCGTCCCACCAACAGTATTTTAGTTATCTGGAGACGGTGTCCACTTCAAATAGATATAGTGCTGCCTTCACTGTGTATAGCATGCCGTGAACACCTGGCATGATACCACACCCAGTCACATTATCCTGACACTGGGCCAACCAGTCGTTGAACTACCCTTATATTTGCTTGTACGTTAGCAAGGGAGCTATACCACTACCATTTTTAACGACTTTGGTATGTCGCGGCCCGGGATCGAACCCATGGCCTCCCGTGCCTTGAGCCGACGCTCTACCGATTGCGCTAACAGGTCTGGTGTTTTATACTGTAAACTTACATTTAATCAATTTTCATATGTCAAAATATGTATGTCGATTTAATTTTAAGTTTGTTTACATCGGTTGCGTCGCCCTAGATCTATCGCATCAATGTTTTATTGTACTTTAACATGCATAACCATAAAAAACTAAATTTCATGTGAACTGCAGCGACATGGACTCGGGTCCACGTGCGGAACACGTACTGCGCGCACGTACAGGAGTGTTGGAGAACCGGCCTAAAAAGGTGTGCATCAAAAGTGCATCGAATTTACATACTTTTAAAATTTGATGATAAGTCGATACGCTGAGAAAGCTTCACCAATGTCATGTTTCCTTAGCTTACATACACAATAACAAGACAAGTCGTTCATACGAAGCATCAAAGGCGACGCAAAAAGTTGGAGGTGTAAAGAGATTAAAACAATATGGGAGCAAGTAATAAGTAACACTTGAAACGTCGTGGTTTTTATTTGAAAGTTTGAGAAAAAACCTGTATACTTGTAACTTATATTCCTGAGACGATACAATGGTTTAAAACAAAATAAAAGGCATAACCTAACACCATTTAAAATGTTTTCTAAGATGTTAGATGTGTAGAGAAAAATGCAAAATTATTTTATGTACAAGCTGAAAATGCACATGTGCAGCAGTCTCACATTACACAAATAATGTTCAAACAGTATTGTTCTCGAACGTAGTATGTTTTTTCAGTATCTTATTTTTTTTATTTCAGAGTATGCATGTTAAAGAACAATAAAACAAAATAAAACAACGTTTACCGAATTAGGACCCGTATTGATCAGGTTTAGAAAGTCCGCAAAACAAACTCTCCCCCATGTGCAAATTTCAGTGAGCATTCCATATAGGCGTCGCGCTCCAGTGCGTCGCCAATAATTGCGACTTTTCCTATTACATAATATTTACGGCATAGCTTGCCATATACATGTCATCAATAAAAAGTTACAAATTATAGGCATGTTTCAAATAAATGGTCATTTTTAAAAAAGATACATACGCGCATACTGGTATTGAAATTTTTAATCAGAACATCCTCAGATGAGAATAAACGGCTTTGATATAATGCAAAAAGCAAAACGGGCTTTGATGTATCGGTTGACTATTTAACATTTTTGTTTTTGTTGTTGTTGGTTTTTGTTTGGTTTGTTTTTGAGATACATCGCAGCGACCAATTATGATAATTATAGCAACGTTCGGCTGTTTTGGTGGAGGAAGACCCCAGACAAATGTCAAGGTAGAACCACCGGCGCACCACAGGTCAACTGAAAGACCTTCTCACATAAGTTCTTCGCCCCGAACGGGACTCGAACAAATCTGGTAGCAGGCTAAGCATTCAGAGAAGTTACAAATTCGGCGACTCTACCACTACGCCACGGCAGAACCTTCAATTGACATTTAAATTGGGTTTATAATCAAGCGTTACTTTCGTCATGACGTAGAACTTCAAGAAGAGTTCATTTCATCAAGAAAAAATAGACCATACAGAGAAGGAAGTTTTGATAAAACTGGGAGTATCGACAATTGTTACTCTGAACGATAATCAATACAGGAGTGAATGTTATGATATTTACTATCTCAGCAATGACATGATCTCTGACTTATGGGCTAAAGTCAAGCGAACATGGAATACCGCGAATTAGAAAACCACTTTGGTGTTTTCGCTCTGCCTAAACAAGTAGGCTTAGTGTACGAATCGTGCCACGTGAGCGCACCATACCGTTAGAAATGATGAATCTTCGCAAGGTAGAATTTAAGACGCGTTTTCATGCTATGTCAAAGTTAAAGTGACTTGGATAAATATAATAATATTATAACCTATTTAAATCGTTATAACCGCTCGACTACTGGCGCCCCTATCATTTTCTTGATGTTGCTCTAAAGTCCAGTAAGTCCCGCTACCTTCTGTGGGCATACAGCCCTTATGCATGTACTAGTGTTAGTGGGAGAGCAGGGCAATGCCATCCACATAATCGAAGTTTTCCAGCTTGTTCGTAAGGGTCTGCTATATCCCTCTTGGTACATGTATATGGATCAAGCTGCCAGTAAAGATCCATCACGATATTTATTGTTTATAAATTTGCGCGTGTGGCGACAGCATGCATTTTTTAATTCACATTCATAAGCAATGCTTATAAATTTAAGTATATCAAACAGCATACAAACCTAAGTAAAAACGACCAACTCCGAACATCGTAACAAAGCCCAACCTTACAGCATGGTTCACAAACACCCATTTCTTATCATCTAGCAAATTGATTATTTTTAATATTGGGCAAGATAAGCTCGGCAAAGCATCAATTCTATATTTGATCACGAATTCAGGAAACAACAGGCCCTCCTCAAACAAGAAACATGGTCTTGTTACTTTTTTTCACTGAAACTGACTCCCAAGACGTATGGTCTGTTTGTATGCCTATTGATTTAAGATGATGCTGTGGAGTAGTTCAAAAGAGAAGGGCCACAGACTAAACCAATTAGTTCAAAACACAGACGGATAGTAAAGTCTAATGATTTTGTGGCTCTTGAATTGTCAGTTTTATTTGATTAACCGGATGAAATGCCCAATTAGCGAGGATAAGAACACACTGATTTATTTCGATATCAAATGTTCATCACTAAATACAGTATATTGAGCATCAAGGGAAGAACATCTAATACACTGAGTGTCTTTGGAATTATTACTTGCTGAGTGAAGGCTGGTTATTTCAAAAGTTTCTTGATACGTGGGTACTAAGAAAGGAGTTGGATTTGATAGAAGTATACTTAGATTAAAAGTGAATTGTTGAAGGAAACTGCTTTAATCCTAGTGTTCGAGAGTGCACACGAATCCACGGATCCTCTGGCCATACTCTGAAACTGTTAAACAAACACGTGGCAGCGACAAGATCCATAAATACTGCAACAAGTTTAAAAGCATCATAAACAAGAACAATAACAACAAACTTTTGAAATCTGTTCATACGCGAATTCAATCTCTTTACTTCTTTCAATAGTCGTAAAACAACAGAAACATGTAGTGTAATCTGATTTGGATGTATGTAAATATATATTTTAGGAAAACATGACGTAATTACATGCTGTGTGTAAGAAATGTGTTAGTGTATATTTCATTTTCTGTGTATTAAGGGTCGAAAAACAATGGTTAGACAGTTTGTTACTGCGAACATAAAGGCTTTCCATATGTATAAAACACTTCTACGCCAGTGTATGTAAAATTGGACATTAATATTTTTTTCAAATGTACGGAAATCTTTGTTACGAATTTTAAATCTATTTTAAGAATTGGAATTTGTCTTGAGTAATGTTTGTTCTGAGAGAATAACAACTGATTAATATGACATTTTGATGTTCTGTCAGAGACCCGGTTGTGGTTATGATATGTGTTGACATGTAACATTGTGTCGGTGAACGGGAGAAAACAATGGTGACTGATGGCATCGTTGTCGTCGCAATTTTGCAAATATTGCTTTCGTCTAGTTCAGGTAAGCGACCTTCTTGTTCAAATGTTGTCATTTTGCTAGCAAGTTTTGACCACGGTACGACACAATAATGTACACGTATATTTGTTTAGTGCGTTGAGTGTGTAGATAGACTAAGCATGCAACCATTTTTGGTAATCTACTCTGATTTATTTTAAATATTTATGTTTGTTGTTTTGTGCCATTATTCACCAACCATTTGAAAGCCTAAGTAATGACTTAAGTTCAAAGTCACAATTTTCATACCAACAAAAACAAGCTTATTTATGAAGTTTTAACGTGATTTTAAGCTGCAAGTAATAAAATTAAAGTGTCAGGCAAAAATACAGACATGTAACTAAATACATAATGAAGATATAATGGATTGAAATCCATGACTTGAGCAAATATTACGTAAAATTGGTTAGGTGAATACAGGCCTTAATACATTTACTTGTGTTTCGCCTGTATTTTTTGCCGAACTGGTAAATAGGTCCCATGTACTTTGAAAACAATACCAGTCCTTTCTGGTTCCTTGTTTGCGTAAGCAACAAACACGTTTCTATGTTTGCCTGTTTGTTTATTGGGTTTATCGTCCCACCAATAGTATTTCAGTTATCCGGATCAAGTCCACTTGAAGCACATATAGTGCTGCCTTCACTGTGCCGAGAACACCTGGCATGATTCTACACCCAGTCACATTATCCTGGCACCGGGCCAACCAGTCGTGGAACTACCCTTATATTTGCTTGAGCGTTAGCAAGAGAGCTACATCACTGCTAATTTTAACGTACTCTGGTATGTAGTGGCCCTGGATCGAACTCGGGGCCTCCCGTACCTGGAGCCGACGCTCTACCGATTGCGCTACCAGGTCCGGTTTCTACGTAAAGGTCCAATAAAACGAGATCTCCTATCAGAAATGTTATTGCTTTGTCGTGACCACGTTATCTAAACTGTTATTTCATTAATGGTATTTTTCATAGATTTGTTAAAATTCATGGATATTTGATGGCGTTTTCTTTGTCTTTGTTTCCTGGTAGTCTAGAGTTGTACATTTGCTTTGTATTGGCGTATCGGCGACAATATTACATTGTTCTGTTTAAAGTTTATCGAATAAAATGTGTGATTTGTGCCTTTTAAAGTCATATTTAACAACTAGCTACCCTACATAGATATTCATATTTTAGAAACAAAAATTCCTATATGGGAGTAGGTTTTCTCAATAAAAGCATTTTGTCATTTTGTGAGGGTAATGCTGGTATAAGCTTACTATTGCTTTTTATATTTAATGTCAATTTGATTGGCTACAAGTTTAGGTTGTAACTAATTTGTTGTTATAAAATATTTTTGTCATACGTTTTTAAATAACAGTTTATTGCATTGCTATGTAGGTGACATTGGGATTGGGATGGGATTTGAAGGCATTTTTGCCGATATTGTGCAGCGACATTTCTATAATTAATGCACAGGGGCACTTATGAGATGCCCACGGACTGAACCCGGCCGGTCCATTGTATTGACATCGACAAGTCCGGTATAATGTTGTCCCCTAAGCCCCGAGCGTTAGGAGGGAAGCCAGTACCAACTTTAAAGTCTTTGGTTTGACCCGGCCGGGGTTTGAACCCGCGACCCTCCCGATCCCCGTGCCGACGCTCTACCACTTGAGCTATTGCGGCCGGTTTGGTGTCATTTATCATGGCAATACATGAATAGTAAAGTCTAAGCTTAATATTATAAACACTGTGCTTCTTGACATTGTTGTTGCATGTGCTTGTCGTCAAGTGCATGTTGTAGTATAATATAGTCAGTCTTTTGTATCTTCTTATTCAAATGTTGTTTCGTTTATGTTTATTGGGTTTATCAAGAGTACGTGTATTTCAGTTATCTGGAGGCGGTGTCAATTTGAAGCAGATATAGTGCTGCCTTCACTGTGTATAGCATGCCGTGAACACCTGGCATAATATTATAGCCAGTCCCATTATCCTGACACCAGGCCAACCAGTCGTGGAACTACCCTTTCATATTGTTTGAGCGTTAACAAGGGAGCTAACACCACTACCATTTTACGACATTGGTAAACCGCGGTCCCTGGATCGAACCTGAGGCCTACCGTACCTGGAGACGACGCTCTACCGATTGCGCTACAAGGTCCGGTCCCGTGCTTTTTGACATTGTTGTTGTATGTGATTATTATCAAAAGCATGTTGTGATATACCGTCTTTTTATCTTCTATGCATATGTTGTTTTATATCCACTGAATTTATTGTATGTGCGATATTGATCATGTCATTAGATGAAAAAACTACAACACAAACTTATGACGATTTCCAGTGCATTGAAGGTAAGTGAACTGTTGCAAAATGTTATTAATGTTGTTCCATTATTCATTTCGTGAAAAAAAAAACAATAATAAAAAAAAAAAAAACAACCGAAAACATTTCCCAACTGAAAAAAATCACCTCAACAGTAACAATCACCTTACATTGTATATAAACACTTCATACGAATGAAGAAATCTGAATACATTTAGAATGTAACACCATATATCAAACATATACATGCACATGAGGTTGAATTGAAAGTGTTAATCAGAATTCACATTCCTTGAGCTTAATTTGTTTTGCGTACAATTATTCTTGACATAACCGTCTAGTTTATTAGCACAAATATCAGTATAAACTTCTTCATAAATCACACAACAAATCATTAATACGGCCTATAAGTACGGATTATTTCCAAGCATAATCGTTGTTATTTGTCAGTGCTTTTGAATATAACAACAGTGTTTTGAACATAATTGTTGGCATATTTGTACGTAACATAAGATAGGGATGGGATGGGATTTGCCGGCATTTTTGCCGATACTGTGCAGCGACATTTCTATCATTATAGCACAGGGGCACTTATGAGGTGCCCAGGGACTAAACCCGGTAGGTCCATTTTACCCACACTAACGATTTAGGCGTAATGCTGTCTCCTTAGTCCCGAGCGTTAGGAGAGAAGCCACTACTACCAACTTTAAAGGCTTTGGTGTGAACCGGCCGGAGTTTGAACCCGCAAGCTCCCGATACGCAAGCCGACACTCTAAAACTTGAGCTTTTGCGGCCGGTAAACATAAGATAAGATTTCTACAAATGTACATAAATTTGCTTTAAGAAAAAAATGGGAAGATCAACTTTTAATGATGACGTTTTCTATCATACGACGTAAATGAACCTCATCCCTTCATTTAACGTCGTCTTCAGCTTTCTTCCGGAGGCTTGACTTCGTTAGACGACAGGCAAGAAATTACCCTGCAAGCTAATATTGACATTTGCTTCCCCGCTAGTCTAAGTGTTCCTAGATCTCTCTGTAATTTAAGTTTTTTGAAAGCTGAGTCGCACTTCCCTCTTGACATCAAATATAAGGCTCGTGTATATTTGTCTGCAATGTCAACATATAAGCGATTTTTTTTAAATATATTTATGACATTTTTTTTCAAAAACACACTGAGTAGACATCCAGATAGCAGAAGAATATAATTTCGAGGATGGTATTGTATTCATTTTGTTGCGCAATTTGTTGTGTTCAAACAGAAAAGGTTATTATAATATACGGGTGTGCATTTGTGTTGTCTGAAAAGATAAAATGTAAACTCAAATCTTTTGACTTGTGTTTGAAATGAACATAGTCCTCAGAACATGAATTTCCGGAACCAATCTTGTATCTTCCCATGGCTGTGCTTTAGGACATGGGCAGTTTAGCTAAAACGGATTCAAGCCATCATATATATTTGACTGATGATAGAGTTCCTAAACTTAATTCAGTACAATGCTTGAAAGGTCTTCTCCAAATTCAGATGACAGGTTGTCAATGAGCAGTGTGTTATAAATATATGACGAAACATTGATCAAATACAGATAATTGATGACGTCATTTAAATTAGTTGTTACACTTAAGTGATGACCATAAATACTTAATTAAATATTAGGATATCTTAGATTAAAATATTATAGAAGTGTTTGTGCAAATGCTTTTGTATCCCTTTGATCGATTACTTATTTCGCACAGTAGCCAGAAAATCGTTCAAAGTTTCACGTATCGATAAGTATTGTATCATGTAAAGATAAAACACTACGACCGGTAATGATCCACGTTTGCAACTTGTTTAATTACTAGAATATGTGTCCTTGATTGTTTTTTATTGAAATATAATTAATTTATAATTAATATATAAACGACAGAGTAAATGAGAATACACATTTACTAGTTTTAGAGCCAGTGGTTTCACCAATTGTATGTGACAGTCTGTTAATAGTCCTTTAAGGCCGTTTCATCACAAGTGCTAGGACCTTTTATGGTCACCAAGACCATCAAAACTATTCAGCTGTCTTAAGAACATTTCAATAAAAGTCATAAAACAGGAAACAGGCTAAGTGCCATATAGAAAGTTATGAAAAGAAACTAATGTTTATGTTTATTGGGTTAATCGTCCGACCAACAGTATTTCAGATATCAGGAGACAGGTGTCCACCTGAAGCAGATGTAGTGCTGCCTTCACCGTGTATACCATGCCGTGAACACCTTGCATGATACCATACCCAGTCACATTATCCTGACACCGGGCCAACCAGTCACGTAACTACCCATATTTTGTTTGAGCGTTAGCAAGGGAGCTATACCACAAGAGACTAATGTTCCTGGGACTGGCCATAAATGGTTAGAGCTTTTGATGAAAAGACCCGCAGTATAATTTCTGAACTAGGGGATAGCTTCAGAGAATTGTGCTAAGAACTCACTCTTTTGTGGTCCTTCTTGTTGAGGTGACTTTACATCTAATTTGTTTACAATTACTGATAGAAAAGTCATGATTAATATACAAATATGGTTATGTTTACACATCTTGTAAGACCTGTAAAAAGGCAGAGTTATTTTTTGTACGGAATTCTCTTATTGGTATCGTCCATCAATGAATAAAAAGTATCTTAAACTTTCAGGAATTTTGTTAAACACAGATTTACATAGTTAGACTGAAATACATACCAGACATCGTTATTTCAGAGCAAGAGAAATGATATTCCAACATCGATTAAAGAAGCAACAACAACTGAGTGATTTATAGAATTTGATTGTGCCAGATGCCTGGTACGAGGACTGATTATTTACCGTAGATCTAACTATTGTATTATATTGATAGTGGTTTTTGAATAGAATTTTTAGATTATCAGTTGATATTAAGTGTTTCAAAGGAATGCGATACAAACAAGTAACAATGGTGATGAAAAATCTTGATGAGAAGACGTTAAAACCTGATGTATTTTATACATGTATGATGAATAGACTAGACAGCAACGAGGACAGGCAAGTCTTGTCACTCCTCTGACTGCTTAACCTCTCACCGCGTGGGTTCGAGTCCCGTTCGGGGCGGAGGACTTAATATGGGAAGGTCTTCCAGCTGACCTATGGTGGGCTGGTGGTTCTACCCAGACACGTGTCTGGGGCCTTCCTCCATTCAAATAGCTGGACGTCCCTATAATTACCATAATTGGTCGCTGCGATGTATTAAAAAAATCTTGTAGGGAAACATATCCATGTTTGTTTGTTTATTGGGTTTATCGACCCCAAAACTGTATTTCAGTTATCTGGAGACGGTGTCCAGTTAAGGCAGATATAGTGCTGCCTTCAGTGTGTATAGCATGCCTTGAGCACCTGGCATGATATCACACCCAGTCACAAAATCCTGACACCGGGCTAAGCAGTCGTGGAACTACCCTCATATCCGATTTAGCGTTAGCAAGGGAGCTATACCAATACCCTTTTTAACGACTTTAGTATAGTCATGGCCTGGGATTCGAACCGGGGCCTGGAGCCTGAAGGTCTGCCGATTGTGCTGCCAGGTCCGGTTATCCATGTCCATGTATTAAAAATCTAACAAAGGTTTCTTGTTCTTATTCCGACATGGACATATAGTTAGTAAATCGCTAAATCCAAAGATTTACAAGGAAAGTATTAAAACAAACGACTGTAAATAATTATATAAATATATAAAAAAATGTTACTAGTGTTTATAAACTAAGACCAATTAGTTCAAGAAAGGACAAGCTACATTGTTGTCGAACATTCTTCTACGTTTGTTTGTATGGTGGATTTAATGTTTTACCAAACATCGTTCAGTTACCTTGACACTAGAAGCCGATGTTGTTCTGATGCAATTCTTCCGTTAATGGAAATATTATGCAGTGCACGATACCACACTAAGTCACAGTGTCCTGACACGGGGTTATAGCTTGTATTCCACGAACCATTTTAAAGCCTAATTCATGACTTAAGCCCAAGTCACAAGTTTCATGCCAACAAAAATAAGCTTATTCACGAAGTTTCAATTTGACTTTAAGCTCAAAGTAGCAAACTTAAAGTGTTATGGAAAGATAGAAACATGCAGCTGAATACAGAATGCAACTACTGTGATTTGAAATCCATGACTTGAGCAATTCTTTCTTAAGAATAGTTGGTGCATACGGTCCTAGGTCTAGGAACTAAGTTGTATCATTAAACTGCACAAGGTTAAGCACTGGTGCTATCGCACTACTATCTCTTAAGACTCTGGTATGTCGGGGTTGAGTTTGACCTCAGGGCTTCCCGTACATGGAGCAAGCGCCCTGATGGGATGCGATGGGATTTGCCGGCATTTTTGCCGACACTGTGCAGCGACATTTCTATCATTATAGCACAGGGGCACTTATGAGGTGCCCAGGGACTGAACCCGGTCAGTCCATTTTACTGACATCGACGAGTCAGGCGTAATGCTGTCCCCTTAGCTCCGAGCGTTAGGAGGGAAGCCACTTCTACCCACTTTTAAGTCTTTGGTTTGACCCGGCCGGGATTTGAACCTGCGACCTTCCGATCCGCAAGCGACGCTCTACCAATTGAGCTATTGCGGCCGGTACACCCTGATGATTGCGCTATCACTCTTTGCACTTGCTAATTATAAAGGTCTAGAAAATGTACCTGCGTTTATTCTTGTAAATCATGAAATTGAAACCAAACACGAAATGTGTACCATGCTGTACAATACTGTTTCAGCCAATACAATTTTTCCCTACTCATTCTTAAAAAGACTTTCTTTCTGCCCAATCTATTACTTCCTGTTTGTGGCCAAGATGGGGATTCCTGACAATGTTCAATATCTACACCCTTGAGCTGGAATATGGAGAGAGCGAGTATTTATTTGTATTTAGCAAACATGACAGGCCATAAATTACACCACGCCTGTTAATCATACGTATACATGGCCTTGATCGTTATTGGATTTCACATTTCATGTTAAATATCTCCTATATCAATGTACCTTAATGTTTCTGACATGCATTTTATGGCGATATACACCTAACATAACAAAACAAACAATTTAGTTTAGTTTACTGTGTTTAATCATTGACCGTTTTTAAATATACTTATCATTGACATTTAGGTGAATTGTTTTATAAATTAATTTAAGGGATGGGATTTGCCGGCATTTTCGCCGATACTGTGCAGTCGACATTTCTATCATTATAGCACAGGGGCCCTTATGAGGTGCACGGGACTGATCCCGGCCGGTCCACTATACTGACACTGACGAGTCAGGCGTAATGCTGTCCCCTTAGTCCGTGGTTTGAACCCGCGACCTCCAGATCCGCAAGTCGACGCTCTACTAATTGAGCTATTGCGGCCGGTCATAAATTAAAGTATAAAGTTAAACTATGTTTGCGCATTTAGTCCAACAGTAGATTTCAACATTGAATAATGTTCTTTCCAAAAGTATTCTTTATGTTTAGTGATTAAAGACTTCATTGACCAAGTTCATTTTACATTGGGCGTCTACAGAACATGCAAACTATGTTACAAGCAGCCAATATCGTACTGATATCAATGTGAAACCATGAAAGAACTCGTATTGTCAAAAGGTAAATAAGAAAAGGTGCTATAAGAATTACCCCAGATATTTAAATCTTAACTACCTCTAGACAAGGCAAACAGGGTAAATGTAAAAGTGACAAAAACATAGAGACGATGCATAACACACAAAAAGAAAAAAAAACAACAGCAGTTACCGCCGTGGAACGTTCAGTCGGCAAAAGGACCGACTGGGGTGCTTAAACCTGGTTTGTGGAGCGCTGCAACCTTGCACTTCCAGTAAGCAACTGTATCGGGAGTTAAAACGTATAAAATGAACTTATATACCGACAAAATAACTAGTAATGTAATAAACTATCAACCTATGTACAGAATGTTTTATAGATAAAAGCCTCGGCAACCTAAACGCACATTAGAGCAGGGGACGTCCGACAAGTTCTTGATCATCTCAGATAAAATCAACAAGAGCATATAACACTGTAGTTGTTCCATATAAAATATCTGTACGTTGTCAAGCATAGAATTTAACACACGATCCGATTTATGGGTTTGTTGGTTGGTTTGGTGGGCTTATCGTCTCACTAACAGTATTTCATTAATCCGGAGATGGTGTTTACTTCCAACATGTACAGTTCTGCCTTCATAGTGTATTGCATGCCGTTAATACCTGGCATGATCTCAAACCCAGTCACATTATCCAGGTGACCAAGTCAGTAAGCCATGGAACTACCCTTCTATTTGCTCGCTTTTTCACAAGGGTGATGGGGTTTGGGTCTGAGCCCGGGGCTTATCGTTCCATGGAACCGACGCTCTATCGATGACTTCATTTCGTTTCCTAGCCTTGCACTTTTGCGCTGACTTACATGTACCATCACAACGCGCCTTCAAATTTTAAGATACATTAAAATTGGATGTTTCTTGCAAACTTAATGCGTTAAAATTGGATGTTTCTCCATTCTCCATATTGCCTAAATCGAATGTTTCTTGCATACTCAGTTCGTTAAAATTGAATGTTTTTTTCTTGCATGCTTAATGCGAGTATAATCGCATTCTTAACGACATATTTTATATTGCGGAAACGAAGTTTGCTTCTATATTGTTATATAATTTATAGCATGATTTAACGAGGTGTACGCAAATGGAGATTGTATTTTGAGACTATTTTAGTATTTAATTTTCATCAAAATAAGGTTTTAATAAAACGATATTGGGTGTTAAAGAGTTCCAATTTTGACACCCATTGTATCTATATTTTACAATAACACAAAAAAGCATGGTTAAATAGAAAAGAAAAACACATATTAAATCCTGAATAAAAACAACAACAGCATTGATGCGAATCATCAATGTATGTTGGTATGTTATATGAGCACTTTGACTTCAGAGATCGAACAATTGGCCTTCGCATGGACATAAAATATGCTGTACCATTTTTATCGCATATTGTTTGATTATTTCCTTATTGGGTTTATCGTCCCACCATCTGCACTTTAGTTATCTGGAGACGGTGTCCGCCTGAAGCCGATATAGTGCTGTCTTCACTGTGTATAGCATGCCATGAACACCTGGCATGATACCACACCCAGTCACATCATCCTGACACTGGGGCCAAACAGTCATGGAACATCCCTTAAAATTGAAAGAGCGTTAGCAAGGGAGGTATACCTTTTCCATTTTAACGACTTTGGTAAATGTATGCCATGGTCCGGGATCGAACCCGTACCTGGAGCCGACGCTCTACCGATTGTGCTACTAGGTCCGGTACGAGAAAGAGATAATTTCAGTACTCATGTTTGCCTATTTGAAAGGGAAATTGTATTCAATTAATTAATTTGAAACAAAGAATGTCCTGCTCTGGAAATAAAATCAAGAGCGTATCCATGGCAATTTCTGCTGAAAAAAAATAAGAATGAATGACAAAATCCTTTCTGTGTTTTTGCGCATTGATTGTATCATATTGACCCTGTTTAGTTTGTGTATTTGTTTATTGGGTTTATCTCCCACCAATAGTATTTCAGTTTTACTGCTCATCAACAATGGCAGTACCATGCTTTTATTAAACACACCAGACTCAATTTTCGAACATAATTTGAATTTTGAAGTTTCAGGTTTGTAACAATAAATGGTAGAAGACAGCATCTAAATTTATTTTGTTTACTACGGGACGTTATTCAAATTGCATGTATATGTTTTGCCTCCCTTGAGAGAAGGTTTTCGTTTTAGAGTTACTGTAGAAAAAACATTCCCACTTTTTAATTTAGCGAAAACGCATCGGACTGCAGCATGTACACTAAATTGTATAACATTGAATCAGTTTAGAACGAGTAGAATGAGTAAACGTGATTGAGCATTATAATGTTATTGGATTTATCGTCCCACCAACAGTATTTTAGTTATCTGTAGACGGTGTACACTTCAAGCAGATATAGTGCTGCCCTCACTGTGTATAGCATGCCATGAACACCTGGCATTCATACCACACCCAGTCACAGTATCCTGGCACCGAGCCAACCAGTCGTGGAACTACCCTTATATTTGCTTAAGCGTTAGCAAGGGAGCTATACCTTTACTATTTTTCACGACTTTGGTATGTCGCAGCCCGAGATCGAATCCAGGGCCTCCTTTTCCTGGAGCCAACTCTCCCATGTTTAGTTTTTTTTTCTTTCTTTTTTTAGTTTTTTTTTAGTTTTTCTTTTTTTAGTTTTATTTTTGTTAGTTTTTTTTTTAAGTTTTTTCTTTAGTTTTTTTTTTCTGTACCGCACAATTCTATGATGTCTGTAATTCATATAACATATTAAACTAAGAGTCTAATTTTATTTCATATTTTTGACGCCAATGGCTCTAATATGTTGTTATATTATAGTTGTAATACATCGCAGCGACCAATAATGGGAGAGGGATTGGGATTTGCCGGCATTTTTGCCGCTACTGTGAAACGACATTTCTTTCATTATAGCACAAGGGCACTTATGAGGTGCCCAGGGACTGAACCCGGCCGGTCCATTATACGGACACCGACGAGTCAGACGTAATGCTGTCCCCTTAGCCTCGGGCGTTAGGAGGGAAGCCACTACTTCCAACTTTAAAGTCTTTCGACCAATTAGAATCATTATAGCGACGCCAAGCTATTATGGATGAAGACCTCAAATGAATGTCTTGGTAGAACCACGGCACACTGCCAGTTGTAGGACCTTCCAATATTTAGTCCCTTTTTCCCCGTACGAGACTCGAACCCACGCGGTGAGAGGCTAAGCGGTCAGAGAATATTTTGTTAATATTTTCTTTACAATAGAATTTGAAATCTAGTTGTAGACGATATCAACAGAAAATATTTAAACGGAAACTGTGTACTTCAAGTAATTCAAAATTTCAGACTGTTTTAATGTCAAGCCGATTTTGTGCACAGGGCCATTATGAGATAAGAAATAATCTATTTCCTTTGATGTGTCCAAAATGACTCCTATTATCCGTTGGGATTCAGGTTAGATGTCAGATTTGGTGCAAGAACAAAGAACCACAGGAGACATAAAGACCCAATACTCAAGACACATTCCATATCAGACCGAATAACAAAGGAAAACCATAATTAATTTATCTGTCTTTGATGAAAGGAAAATAACATATTATTAGGTTATCATATATGAATAAATAAATAAATAAAAAACAAGCATGACTTTTTTTTCAAAACTGCATTGAATGATACTTATTTCTTTAGCACATACGGGTTATAAAAGTATATCTATGCATGTTTTAGTTAAATTAATAATATTTCATTGTTTTGGGATGGGATGGAATGGGATTTACCTTAGCTTAGTCCCGAACGTTAGGAGGGTAGCCACTACTATCAACTTTGCAGTCTGTGGTTTGACACGGTCGGGGTTTGAACCTGCGACCTCCCGATCAGCAAGCCGACGCTCTAACACTTGAGCTATTGAGGCCTGTTTATCATTTTAGAACCCCCCCCCCCCCAAAAAAAAAAAACAACAACAAAAAAAAAAACACCAAAAAAAACAACAAAAAAAAACAAAAAACAAACAAAAAAAGCAACAGAAAACGAAAAACACAACAAAAAACTTAACATAAAACAACAACAACAAAATAAAAACAAAAATGATTAAAATCATACATTGTACAGTGTCTACAATCAAGGGAATTGTCTTTTACTATTTGTTTTTGTTACATCGCTCCGGTCATTGTAACGACGTCCAGCTAATTATTGGTTTGGGTAGAACCACCGGCGCAGCGCAGGTCACCTGGAAGTCATTACATAGAAATTCTCGACCCGACCGGGATTTGATCCCACAAGATGATGGGCAGACTAGTTACACGTACCAATTGGCGACTTTTAAATTTGAACACATATTCGAACACATTTATATTCATAATTTAAATATTATGTTTATTATCTCTTACTGCCTCTTACCGCTTGTACTTGACATATTGTCAGGAACAAAAAGCTTCATTTGGAAAGGTCTTATTGCATACGTACGGTGCGCCGAGGATTCGTATATTTAAAAGGGCAAACTAAAAGAAAATTGTGAAAGTTGATCTAATTTCATTTCAAATTTTTGACGTTAATGCCTCAAATATTTTGTGTTTTTGAAATACATCGCAGCGACCAATTATGATCATTACAACGACGTCCAGCTATTTTAGCAAAGGAAACACACCAGACAAATGTCTGGGTAGAACCACCGGCACACCGCAGGTCAGCTGGAAGACCTTCCCACATTAAGTCCTTCAGTCCGAACGGAACTCGAACCCACGTGGTGAGAGGCTAAGCGGTCAGAGGTGTTACAAGTCGGCGACGCTACCACTACACCACGGGCGCACCCGCCGGAGGTTCTACCAATACATTTGTCCGCGATATGACTCCGCCGAATAACATGTAAATGTACGTCACTTTAATGACCATTTTTCTGTATTGCCAAATGGAAAAGGGTCCGCCCGTGGCCGAGCGGTTAGAATCTCTGACTTGAAACTCCTCAGCCCCTTTCCGATTGGGTTCGAGTCCGGTAGGGGCGAGAACTTTCATGTGGGGAGGTTTTCCAGCTAACTTGCGGTGCGCCGGTGGTTCTATCCAGACCTAAGTCTGGGATCTTCCTCCACCAACAATTAGCTGGGCGTCGACAATATGATCATTATTGTGTCGGTGCGATGTAAAAACAAAAACAAACAAAAAATCAAATGGAAAATACAGAAGAAAGGGAAAATGTGTTATCTAGCATAAATTGTATCTGTGTAAGGGGATATTATTTTTGCACATTTTCCCTTCTCAGTCAACCTCTCTGCACAACCACCAGGATGCACATTCAAACTTTAATTAAACTGTATAATGATAAAGTCATAAAACTACATATAGATGCTGCAGTGTTTCTTATTTTTCAACACATCGTAGTTTTGCAAATTCAATTTCCTGGGAAGTAAAATACTTAACGTAAATTATTCTCTTGTCGAAATTTTTAGCTTCGACGTGTTTTGCATATATATTGTTTATTTATTCATAGGACGCCTCGACAAATTTGACATAAACATCGAACAATGAAGTTTACATTTATTTTTTGACGTAATTTTCTCAAGGAGTGTTACTTTAAATTTATTTCATTTTCGTATTTACAAGGAAATAAGAGAGCGTCCTATGAGCATTGCAATATTTACCAAAATTCCAAAAGGTATAAAACAAAGCTATTCACATGCAAGCCAAATGTAAAAGTAAGAACAAATCTGTGATGTGATAAGCCATAAAACAAATAGAGCAAACCCAACAATTACCGCCTTGGAACGGTCAGTCGACAGAAGGAACTGACTGGAGTGCATACATGTACACCGGTTTACAAAAATCTGCCTTTGCATTTTCTGAGGGACTTCTTAAATCCAAGAAATAAAAGAACACATCTATTTGAATAAGAAATTGTCCAAGCGCTGACATATTCTTCAACAAGCTATGGCGTCATTTACAGAAAATAGTGACGCAATTAAACTGTTTACATGGTATTTAGGTAAGAGAGAACTATTATTTACTTTAGAAGATCTACACAAAATTCTTGATTGTAAACAAAATTTGAAAAAAAAGAATCAAGAAAAAAAAATGACAAAAGAAGAAGTGTAAATAGTTTTAGAATCAGGTTCATGTGTAGATGGAACTTAGGAACCAAAGTCCAATGTCCATCAAAGGATAATACACATGACAATCCGGATAGGATAAATGAATTAAATGTCAACACAGATTATTAAGTTGCAATTTGATATTTATGTAGATAAAAACAATTTCTTTTCGTTTCCATTTAGCGAATTTGATGGAGTATTAGCAACTAATGATTAGTTTATATTTGCTCTTCAAATTTGAAATGAGCACTATGTTTGATTCGAGACAAAAATTATAAATATACGTATTTATTTTCAAATAACGTTTCAGTGACTAATCATACTCGGCTCCAGGTACGGGAGGCCCCGGGCTCGATCCCGGGCCGCGACATACTAAAGTCGTTGAAAAAGGTAGTGGTATAGCTTCCTTGCTAACGCTCAAACAAATATAAAAGGTAGTTGCATGAGTGGTTGGCCCGGTGTCAAGACAATGTGACTGGGTGTGGTATCATGCAAGGTGTTCACGGCATGCTATACACAGTGAAGGCAACACTATATCTCCTTCAAGTGGACACCGTCTCCAGATAAGTGAAATACTTATGGTGGGACGATAAACCCAATAAACAAACATATCGTATTCCTACTGAAATGTCATTATTATCATAGCATTGAAAGTAACACCCTTTCAAACAAGTTGCACTCTTCCCAGTTGAAAATCTCTATAATCATACCATCGAAATTGACACTTTTCAAACAAGATGCATTCTTCTCACATCTTTTCTGTTTCATCTTGTTAATTTTATCCCATTTACATTCAGCGCAACTTTATTGGAATATCTTATAAAATGCTGCACAATTCTACAAAGCAATTTATCATGCATATAATGTAATTATCCTGGTGCTTCTCTGCAAAATCTCAGCCGCACTCAGCAAGGCAATAATCTCTTGGAAACTTTCTGTCATTATAAGGTATCACGGTACAGAAGCTCATTTGCATCAAATGTTTCTGCGGTTTGCGTTTGTTCGAAGAATTTCGAGTTAAAGGGTTATAATTTTTAAAATATATGCGACACGTTGTACTGTTCATTTGTACATCTTAAATGAGTTACACAAGCGTGTATACTTTTATATATATATTAATTAACAAATCCTTTAGTTGTATATTAAGAAATGACAAAATAACATGTAAAAAAGTGAAAGACTAAAAACGTATTGGCACATTTAAACATTAAAAATTGTCATTAAAGGATTTAGCACAAGTGACAACCACATTGCATACTCAATGCATACTCAATGCAGTGGTACATTTTAACCCAGGGATTTCCTCGTTACACATTTGCTTGTTCCACAATATTCAAAATTTTCAGCGATATATGCGAATGTTTTATAGAAAAAAATATTAAAACAGACACACACATCAAGACAGAATGCAATATGTCAGATTTTGATCGCCCCTGTCCCTGGATTCCAAGACAAAACACGTTAACTAATTCAAACGCCACATTCAATCAGAAGGTTCTGTAGAGAACATAAATAACTGTTTAATTCTTTTTCATTTTGTTTATTGGGTCTATTGTCCCACCAACAGTATTTTAGTTATCTGGAGACGGTGTCCACTTGAAGCAGATACAGTGCTGCCTTCACTGTGTATAGCATGCCGTGAACACCTGGCATGATACCACACACAGTCACAGGTCCGGTTTGCACTTTTGTTATCATTTTCGAAATGAAAACACTTGCCAAGCATGATCCCATACACTGTACATGTAACGCGTATTAATAACAACAAAAAATGGTCCTATGCCACTTAAAAGGTCAAATATAAATAAATACCATTATTTTTAACACAAAGCTGTCTAATATGACATTCCAAGGCAGCGGATTGACAGTAGATATATTTATGGCAGTTTTATAATATAAGCAATTAATTATAAGACATCTGATTGCGACGTGACGCAAACCATATGCTGCAATAGAGACCTTTTTATGGGTTTCGATTGTTCTTGCAGGGACTTCATTACCATGTGGCATTTACAAACGACAAATGTCAACTGTTATTTTAGCTTCACTCTTTAAAGAAAGGTTGAAAGCTATGGACCGTTTCACACCAGCCAATTTATCGCAATATATAGCCGCAGTATAAACGGTATATATAACACGACATAAGCGATCATCAGACAACAATTACATTAAAAACTTTGTATTTTTAAGCTTACATGTATGTGTTTCTCAACTCTACTCCTTTATCTGGTTGGGGCGGGGGGTGGGGGTAGCATTCCCCCTCCAACCTCCACTGGATCCGTCCCTGTCGACGTCATCATAATGCAGAACCTTTCATATCACTGTTTCAAAAGTACTGAAGTTAAAGTTTCGCAAAATCATATACTGGCGATTAAAGTAGTGTGATGAAAAGAATCTGACACTCGTTGTCAGTTAATACAAATATTTACTAAACTTGTCCAGGTAAAATGATTGTAAGCTCGTCATAGGCTCTCATACTATTACCTCTCCTGATCTATTTTAATAAATATTTGTATTAAAGGACAACGCGTACCAGATCTTCTATGTATGATGAATAAACAATTTTATATTGTGTGCAGTTTCCACCCATTGTATCGGGTCTTAAGAGGCAATATTTTAGGACGAAAACTGGACCCATTACAAAAATCACGACAAATGCGAAAAATAAGCCCAATACGGAAATAATTCGATTTTATAATATTGTGCATTAAGGTCAATGAGAAATCAAATGTGTTGTTTTGTTTTTGAAATACATCGCAGTGACCAATCATGATCATTATAGCGACGTCCAGCTGTTTTGGTGGAGGAAGACCCCAGACAAAAAAGAAATAAATAAGACGGTGTTTATTTCTTTCTTGGGTTTATCGTCCCGCCAAAGGTATTTCAGTTATGTGGAGATGGTACCTATTTGAAGCAGATACAGTGCTACTTTCACTGTGTATAGCATGCCGTGAACACCTGGCATGATACCAAACCCAGTCACATTATCCTGACACCTTATATTTGCTTGAGTGTTTCCAAAGGAGCTATACCACTACTATGTTTAACGACTTTGGTATGTCGTGGCCCGGTAATGAACCCGCGGCCTCCCGTATCTAGAGCCGAAGCTCTACCGAATGCGCTACCAGGTCCGGCGTGAAGATGTGTTATTTGTTTATCATTGTCAGGTAAAATAAGGTTAGAGAGAAACCCCATCCCCTTACAAAAATGCCCCAACAATACGTTCTTGACTTTTACATGGTAGTGTAACGACCGCATGTAAGGCGGGCCGCTTAAACCATGTCGCTAAAGAGTTAGCCTAGCAGCGAGGTTGGTTTGAAGCCTTATAGTTCTACACCTGCGGTCGTTACATTACTCCCCCACCTCCGAGAAGTCTCGTCACGAGATTTAGCCTGGGAAGTTCGTGGGCAAGCAACTCCAGTCCGGCAGTTGTCTATCCCACCGCTGCCACCAATGTAACGCAGGTCGGTTCTCTCCAACGGTCACCTATCTATACACCATCCGCAGTAACCGTTGCTTAACCGCGCAACTTTAGAAGCCGCTTAAAACACGTCGCTAAGGGGTTAACCCAGCAGCAAGGCTGGTTTTAAGCCTTATATTTCTACCCTTGCGGTCGTTAGAATAGTAATGATATATTTTCTATTTCGTAAAAAGACAATGACGGATGGTTAAAATATTTCAATATTTCTTAGTCATACTTACCTTCGCCAAAACATACCAAAACGGTTGTAAATTGTGTTTGGTTTAAAAATTGTAGTAGGTAAACATTTTTGTTGATAAATTTAAGAGCTGAATTCAGCCAGTGAAGAATGAGGTAAATGACAAAAAATGTGAAAATATCTTGGTGATTTTTTTGCCAAGAAATTGTATTTGCATCTTTATGTAGTTTATTATACGTTGCAACTGAAACAATGTTTACATATTTTTTCAACATTTAAGTTATCCCAAGATATGGTTTTGGAAGGTTTCAACCGACTCTTGTCAGTGTTTTCATTGTTCTTGGCTTAAATTCTCCTTATGTACATGTTAAGTGTTTAGTTTTTATAATTACAGAATATACAATATGCGAAAAAATGGGTAAAATAACGACGAAGTTTTGGAGGTTAGTGAAAAAAAAAGATATCGCTAAACAGTTAATTTTTTTGCCAGTGATAGATCCAGTGGGGTGGGGCAGATAGATAGTTGCATCCCTCACCAACCAGGTAAAAGAGTAGAGTTCTGAAAACAGATGTAAGCTTAAAAGTACTAAGCTTTTAAGTAAATTTTGTCTGTTGACTGCGTAGGTCGAAGTTAGGGTCTCTAAATGTGTATGTATATCCAATATTTACTGAAATTAAGTTGAATGGATCTTGATTCAAACTCCCTATCAAATTTTTCTGGATCCGACCCTGCTTACCGACTGATGCATTATTATCCCCATCTAAGGATATTTTTTTTTTTAAAAAAAGGGCACCGCGCTCAGGAGCTGCGCCAAACCAGACTTATTGCTTACGACCTGTCTATGAAAAATAAAGAAATAAATTAAGTAAAAATAAAAGCGAGAACTCCTCCCAAGCTCTTAAAGTAACCTCGTCATTTTCCAAAAAATTTTGAAAAATGTATACATATTTATGCGCAATCCCGTGTCCACGCTCTGACACTTACACAGTAAAGAAATATGGCAAAGTCCAATGAGCATTGCAACATATACAGAAATTTGAAAAGGCAAAGGACAAAAGTATTCCCATGCATGCCGAATTTAAAAGTGAGAACACATCAGTGATGTGTCATTTAACAAAAGTCTTTTAATCCAACAGTTACCGCCTTGGGACGGTGAGTCGGCAAAATGGACCGACTGGGGTGCTTAAACCAGATTTACAGAGGGCTAGCCTCGCACTTCCTGATGGGTTTCTCAAATGCAAGCAATGAAAAGAAAATCGATCCATTAGAATTAATATCCAAACGCTGACGTTTTGTTTGATACGTAATGACGTCATTAAAAGAAAGCATTGACGTAATTGAAACATAATGTCCACATGGTAGTTGGAAGAGAGAAAAGATTATTTCTATTAGACAACTACACAAAATTGTTGAGTGTAAATGAAATAAATATTTTAGAATCAAGACAAAAATGATTAGAGGAGAAATGTAAATAGATGTACATCCTGTTCATGTGTTTAAGAAAAGAGCTCTTCTTAAAACCCCTTATCCCATGTACGTAAAGTTTCCATGTGATGTCATAGGCACAGATAAGACAGTGTAAGGCAGCCATCTTGGTAGGCAGAAGATAAAGCAGGCCGAAATCTGGAAATATGTGCTGTATTAAACTCACCACTGTGTTGTTATTTTTCAGTCTATTTTAATGGATTTTATATGAAATTTAACAGCTTTTTATGAAGTATTTTAAATATCAAAACTATATTTTGATAGTTTAAAAGGTAAAAAGGACACAACCAAAAAAAGATACACAGTTCAATATGTTTAAGGACGAGCCAATAAAATTATTTATTTCTGTGTATTTATTCTTTGTATATCTATCAATTTAAAAAATATTGTTTGTTGTTGTTTATTGTTAATTGGGTTTATCGTCCCACCAACAGTATTTCAGTTATCTGAAGACGGTGTCCACTTGAAGTAGATATAGTGCTGCCTTCATTGTGTATATCATGCCGTGAACACCTGGCATGATACCACACCCAGTCACATTATCCTGACACCGGGTCAACCAGTCGTGGAACTACCCTTATATTTGCTTGAGCGTTAGGAAGGGAGCTACACCACTTCCATTTTAACGACTTTGGTATGTCGCGGCCCGGGATCGAACCCGGGGCCTCCCGTACCTGGAGACGACGCTCTACCGATTGTGCTACCGGGTCTTGTAAAAATATTGTATTTATAAAAAATATGAATTTCAAGAGCTTTCCAATGGTGTATGGTTTTTAATTGTTGGACCACAAATGAAGAAATTACAAGAAAAAATACGCTTCTATACAATTCATCTGAAAACCCCTTGCAGTTACCATCAAAGATGCCTGCCAAGATAAGGGATCTTCACTGATGTGGAAACTATCTATAACATATCACAGTTTTGCTTCATCTTGGGACCCAATTTTAGTCAGTCTGCAAACGTTAACTATTATTGGATATGATTTATTGCTAAGACGTGCTATTGAATTACAATCTTCTTTTATTTAGGCGTTGTTTCACTAGAGAACTTCCATGAGTATACTGGGTTTCAATTTATGTAAAAAACAAGTAATTGTTTTTACGACATCGGTAAAGGAAAATGTGAATTATAAATAGACACTATTATTTTAGTGCGATGTAACAGTACATGTATTAGATATGATCTATTTATGAATATGGGCGCATCTTGTCTTGCATCAAGATATTTTTTTCTTATGAATTGTTGTTTTGTTGTTTCACTAGATAAATATCGCTTTGATAAGCATCTTAAATACACCAAAGATACGTCTATTTCAGATATTAGTATTAGTAACTTTGAGATCGTATAGATAGTTATAGCGAATTCGGTCACATTTGGTGAAAATTGCATTTTTTTAATTCAAAAACAAATATGTACTGAACAACAATGAACACTAGATTTTACCAGACCTGGTAGCGCAATCGGTAGAGCGTCGGCGCCAGGTACGGAAGGCCCCGGGTTCGATCCCGTTAAAATGGTAGTGGTATAGCTCCCTTGCTAACGCTCAAGCAAATATAAGGGTAGTTCCACAATTGGTTGGCCTGGTGTGAGGATAATGTGACTGGTAGTGGTATCATGCCAGGTGTTCACGGCATGCTATATACAGTGAAGGAAGCAGTATATCTGTTTCAAGTGGACACGGTCTCCAGATAACTGAAATACTGTTGGTGCGACGATAAACCAATAAACAAACAAACGAACACTAGATTTTATTGTTACTTTTGATTGGATGCTGAGATATAATGTGAACATACTGAACGTCACAAGAGTGTGATCAATTTTCGTTTGAAAATTTAAAAGCGTCGCGACGCTTTTCAACTTTCCTCAGCATTTAAAAGGTGGTAACCGACAGTTTGACTGTATTAAATATATGTACAAATATCCATGTGTGTGGGAAATATGTAATTATTTCTTCATAAACAATTAAATACATCTAAGTGAAAGCGATTTTAAAGATTGCCGCAATTTCTAGTACAAATCGTGACTAAACCATATGTTTGTAGCAAAATCTTAACCATGTTTTGGTAAATTTTAAATTTGAAACATGCATATACTGTATATACCTTAGTCTAAAAATACGATTGGGAACATTGTCTGAATCGTTTGACAGTACAAATCGTTAAAAATTGCGTTAAATGTTCATTATTTCCAAGTCTAAAAATAAACATAGGTGTTTCATCTAAAAATAGATATGGACATCAGAGCGGATTGCCCGTATGATAATATAACGCGATCTCAAAAGTAAGTAATCACGCGTTTTTCTTAGTTTATAAAATAGCTAACTGTGAGGTATGGCTGTGATATATAGATTACATTTCACACTGATTAAGGACATCAATAAACATCATTTCGCTTTTTTTTTTCGAAAAGAAAAAAAAATGATCCAAACTCCCGGATAGCACCTTGAAGCTTCAAAACTAAGTTGTGGAACTGCGCATGCGGAATCGTATGACGTCAGTCGGAAATCGTACACAAAGACTAGATAGTTGCTGCTTCAAGATTAAAATAATATAAATAACCTCGAGATTATATACCTATTTCCCCTTTTTCTTTTGTAAAACAAAGTACTATGCTAGTGTATACGAAACATCATATTCTGTGATAATTTTCACGGCACTTTTATGTCGGACATAATATCCCCTTTAGATTCGTTAGTTTCTCCCATTCTTCACGTCTGCAATAAAAAGAAAAAATCAAACGCACTGTTTGGGTGTAGGTTTCCTATGTTCTTGTAATTTACATGCAACACATACACCACGGCAGGAGTGTATGACAAAATGCCACATTCTGTAATGAGGTGTTTATTCCTTCCACGTAATATTCTTTATTTGTTGAGTTTAAGCATGTCATGGTATTTTGTATTCTGTAAGATCCTTTAAAAATATAGCAAGACAAACAAGCTACACGTACAAGAGTAACCACGTCAAGTTCCGTCCCATCTCCAATCACCCTCGAAAACAAAGCAAAACAACAACAAACAAAAAAACCCAACACAAAACAACAACAACAACAACAACAAAACAATAAAAAAGCAAAAAAAAAAAAAAACACAACAAAAAACAACAACAACAACAACAAAAAACCCTTAAGAAACAAACAGAACAAATTCCCCTCAACTCACGAGAAAACACAAACTTTTTCAACTATTTCCTTCCCTCGCAGACGTAAAGCATAAAGGCGTTGTTGTTAAGATCCGGGAGGGAGTTGTGTGTGTGGGGGGGGGGGGGGGGGGGGGGGGAATAAATTGTTTGTTGCAAACCAGGACGTCTTTTTCTCAAGAGTTATTGCTTAACAAATCATTTGGACATTTCGCTTGCATGAAATTTAATTATAAATACACATATACAGTAATGAATGAATTTCTCAAGAGATAACTGTAACATGTAGTATATATATTAATAAACAACACCTAACATCACTTAGCAGAACTACCTACATATACGTATATATACAGTCATTTCTTGGTAATGGTGTAATGTACTGACATTTCGCGGTTTACTTTTAAAAATGGAACACACTTACCTAGTGATCTTCTTAGCTGAATGTATCAGCTTAGTCATTTTATACTATTTAATTAACAACGTAATTCAGTAACGTCTTAACATTGTTATAGGTATGGAATGGGATTAGCCGGCATTTTTACCGATACTGTGCAGCGACATTTCTGTCATTATAGCACAGGGGCACTTATGACGTGCCCAGGGACTGAACCCGACCGGTCCATTATACCGACACCGACGAGTCAGGCGTAATGCTGTCCACTTAGCCCCGAGCGTTAGGAGGAAAAGCACTTCTACCAACTTTAAAGTCTTTGGTTTGACCTGGCCGGGTTTTAACCCACGACCTCCCGACCCGCAAGCCGACACTCTACCACTTGAGCTATTGCGGCCGGTAAACATGGTCAGATTGTGTGTATCAAAGCGAATGCTGGTTTTTATAGCTCTTGCTTTAATAAGACTTTGATAGATGAATACTTTCTTTATAGTTATACAAAAATACTTGACGACACAGTAAAAACGTAAAATGGTCGCCATTCTGTCAGCGAGTTAGTAATCAGCGCTCAACCCAGCTCATCCGTTTCTTGTATAGGCAATAAAGATGTCTACGTTTCCAGTGATAAATTCATGTAAACATTGAAATGAAAAACATGTATGCAGAAACTGATCCAATGAGTCATATAAATCAACTGCATAAATTGGTTAAATTTGCAATAGGGTGTAATATTCGTGGTTAGCTTTACATTGTCAGTATTGGATATTCGTTATATTACTATTATAAGTAATTGTCTATCATGTACATAGACAGGTAATCATACAAAAACAATAATCAAATCGTCTAAACATACAATATGTTAAAAATGTAATGATTTCTTAATACATATAGTATTTAGATTCTGTTTTATCACATAGTACTATAATGTACTGCGCAAATCGTACTAATGTTATATATTTTATGCTATATTCCAACCGTATTAAGACATAATACAAGAATGGTTTGTAAATACAAATTTTAAAACAGTTTGTAAAAATTTACATCTCAGCGTTCTTCGATTGCAAGGGGCGTAATCATTATACAACTGAACTACTTTTTTGACACACTTCCCTCCCTTTATACGCACAAGACCAATGGTATACTGGAAGAGTCACCGACTTGTAACAACTCTGGCTGCTTAGTCTCTCACCGCGTGAATTCGAGTCACGGTTGGGGCCAAGGACTTAATATGGGAAGGTATTTGTTTATTTGTTTGTTTATTGGGTTTATTGTCCCACCAACAGTGTTTCAATTATCTTGAGATGGTGTCAACTTGAAGTAGATATAGTGCTGCCTTCACTGTGTCAAATTATCCTGACACCCGGGCCAACCAGTCGTGGAACTGCCCTCATATTTGCCTGAGCGATATCAGGGGAGCTATACCACTACCATTTTTCAATGACTTTGGTATGTCGCGGCCAGGGATCGAACCCGGAACCCCCCGCACCTGGACCCGACGCCCTATCGATTGAGCTACCAGGTCCGTTGGAGAAGGTATTCCTGCTGAGCTACGGCGCACCCTGGGTTCTACCCAGACATTTGTTTGGAGTCTTTCATCATTTTCTTTCTGGACCTCGCAATTATGACCATAGCTACACATGTATGCCGGTTATGTAACATAACATAACCAACAAGTAATAACTGCGCAATTCCTTTACATGCATCCGGTATCTCGAGCTTCTAATTTGTTCTAATTTTAATTAATTAATAAAGAAAACTTGCAGAAAACAATTGGCAAGTAATCACAAGCTGAGATACAAATGCATTTTCCCAAAGCATCGCGACTGATATAAAATTACAAAATAAAAGCCAAATTGTATGTTATTACCGCAACTGTATTTAGCATGCATGGTATTAACACGTGTTTTTTTATCCTTTTCAATGGTTAATTGGTTAGTTTGTTGTTAAGTCGATCGCTCTTTTAATGATCATTCAAATATCCATGTAAGATTTTGTCCCCTTGAAGCAGATATAGTGCTGCATTTTATATGTAGAGCATGCCGTGAACACCTGGAATGGTATCACATCCAGTTCCATTAACCTGACACAGTAATGAGTTTTCTTAATTTTTTTTAATTTGCTTGAGCGTCGGCAAGGAGGCACAACCAGATCATAGTGTCAATAACGATCGGTCTGTTGAAAGCACTCCAGTGGTTATGGACACGAAATACTTACAAACATTACTGACACTTAAACGTTTTACACAAAGATGGTAATGCCTGTGTGTATATTAGTGTACTTTACTTTGTATCTATAAACGTTTATTTATTAAAAACAACATCTTTTTATTCATACAGGGAACTATTTTACAACGCGGAAGCAGAAATCCCTAAATTCGGTTAGCGGTAAAGTGTCATAGCGAAGACGTAAATGAGGTCGGTTGACTTCACCGTCGATGCATAAAATGCTATTTTCAACAGATCAAGTGCGTAACAGGCCAGGTTTTAACCCGCAGCCTCCCAAATCAGAAGCAGACACTTGACTGATTTTCTTTCTAGTTCCTAATTTATTGTTTGAGAATTCGGTTAAAGTAAGCATAGAAGACCCACTGATGTGAAACAGGATAGTGACATGACAAAACATATTATTAAGCCTCAACACTTCCTAATTTGCATGCATGCCATACATATTAATGAGTTTGATGCTGGTTCCACATCACGCAATCGACATATTTCATTTCCTATATCAATTTCATTGTACTAGTGTCTGCAATACAAGTATTTGATTCTGAAAGCGTTATCCTATTGTAAGAAACAAGCAAACTGTCTGGTCTGGGGCATAATTCAAGAATTCAGTACAAAACATAGACACATCATACAAACGCATTTGCACGTTTACGCTGCTCAAAAGCAAAAAAAAAAGGGTAGAAATTGAAAAGGGTGTATATAATGTATTCCAAGAGGCGAAAGAGTATATAATTTTTTGACAACAACAACAACAACAGCAAACATCAAAACTAACAACAAAACAAAAAACACATTGAGCTTTGAGCAAAGTTTCTTTATGACAAATGTCTGGGTAGAACCACCGGCGCACCGCAGGTCAGCTGGAAGACCTTTTCACAGTTAGTCGTTCGCCCCGAACGGGATTCGAACCCGCACAGTGGGAGGCTAAGCAGTCAGAGGTGTTATAAGTCGGCGACTCTACCACTTCGCGACGGGCGGCCCCACGAATAATTTTGGTCTACTTTATGCCATTGTATGTGTCATGGATTTGTTTTCATGTCAAGGACTTTTAGCTAATACACATTCGTCACAAGACTTGCTTGCTGTCTTCAACTGAGCCTGGCATACCAATAAAGCGAGTTAATGCAATTCATTAGTCGCAATTTGTGCTGTTAGATGTATCACGCATACATGTTGTGTATTAGACAAATCGAAAGCAGAGTGGAGACTCGATTTGGAAGATTCAGATCAATAGAAGCTGCATTTAGCGGTGGTATTAGACAGTTTTTGAACCAATTTTGTTCTTAAATAACATATAATGTAATGTTTCTTAAAAAGATCTCGAATTCTGTTGATGGGATTGGGATGGGATTTGCCGGTAATTTTGCCAATACTGTGCAGCGACATTTCTATCAATATAGCACAGGGCCACTTATGAGGTGCCCGGGGACTGAACCCGGTCCATTATACTGACACCGACGAGTCAGGCGTAATGTTGACCCCTTAACCCCGAACGTTAAGAGGCAAGCCACTACTACCAACTTTAAAGTTTTTGGTTCGACGCGGCCGGGGTTAGAACCCAAGAAACTCTCGATCCACAAGCCGACGCTCTACCACCTGAGCTATTGCGGCCGGTTGTTCTGTTTATGAATGTCCTACATTTATGTGAAAAGTGAAGCACAACACCTCATTCGTCCTTACAAATACATGGATGTATTTCCTACCCGAGTCCCGCTGCACAGTTGCCTATCTTAAACTAAGAAAACAAAGCCGAGACTGAAGCCTCAATGAAGGCAGTTTCAATAATTGAAGACTCAACAGAAGCCGCATCTGCGGTGGTCTTCCTGCGGCCAAGTCTGTCATGGAAGCTTTGACCAACAACAAGCCACCACATCTAGCTAATGCATTGCAACAACTCAGTAACATCTGCAATATGACCCTTCAGTGGATTTAAGCCCATTATGGAGTGGCCGGAAATGAAGAAGCAGACAAAATGGCAAAGCTATGAGCACAGTCCGAGTAACAATTGGTACACGTGGGCTTTAAGGAGAAAGTACATGTAACCATCATCAAATCACTAGCCAGACCAAGACAGGTAGCAGACGCCTAACCTGTCCTGAGCAGAACAGGTGATTATGGTCAGACTTCTCTCAGGACACAACATATTTGATGCCCGCACGTACAAAAATACAGACAAGTCCCATCACCGACCTGTCCGTATGGTACCAGACCATATAAGATGACGTTATATCGTCATCCGGGAAATACGGTCTATTTTTAACAGAAATCCCCATATTGCATATTTATTGATTTAAAAGGAATACTTATTTAGAGAGATTTATTTATCGAGTCATACCGTCCAACAATTAAGACAGTTTTCCAAATAGACTAAAATTAAATGAAGTATGAGTTTATGTAGAAATAGTATCAGTCTCGACAAACAGGGTAAGATACTGTTACACTGTTGTTGTTTTCTAATTAAGGTAATACAATGCATAGTTGATATTTAATGGTAGTTTCGATATTAGCCAGGGTATAAATGATAGTGCTTCATTGTTTATGTTTATTTTTATGGACATAAGTAAATTGTAAACATTATGTTTTTTTTCATATATACACTTTTTATAAATTATACATGCCGAAATTGTTTTTATAAAAGTAAAAATTTCTTTGTCATCGATATTGAAAATAATATATTCCTCCACATTTTTCTAATTATATTATTCTTACTTTCAACCACATGTAACGACCCTCTTTTTTACGCATACAATTGCCCGATGGGTTTTATATAAAGTGCAAAGTAAACATATTGATAGTTTACCGTGAAGTGGGAGGCATGTTTGAACATCGGATATTCCATTCGTCATTTCACTTGAGAAAGTTGATCGAATCAGAAAGATGAAACTATTCTGACAGGATGCAAACAACGATGTCGGCAGTTGATGCGTCTTTTATTTATTTTTATTATTGATTTTTTTCTCTTTCCATGGCAAAAGGAAACTGTTCCACGGAAAAAAGAAACGGAACATTAGAATTCGTGTAAAAAATAAAACAGAAAAAATAGAAAGGGATGTTTATGACGTTACAAAATTAGAAACTCAGCGATCAAGTTAGGTGTAGGTGTATTTTAACCAGAATGGGATTTGGGATTGGATTTGCCGGCATTTTTTCCCGATTCTGTGCAGCGACATTTCTATCATTATAGCACCTGGGCACTTATGACGTGCCCAGGGACTGAACCCGGCCGGTCCATTATACTGACACCGACGAGTCAGGCGTAATGCTGTCCTCTTAGCCCCAAGCCTTAGGAGGGCAGCCACTACTTCTAACTTTAAAGTCTTTGGTTTGATCCGGTCGGGGTATTTAGGCAAAATTTATACACAAACTCATACTTTATTCCAAGTTCAGATGACTTTGAACATTACCCCCAACTGTTAGACGGTTTATAACGTGAAACAAAAAGCTCTAAGTGCTCATTCTTTCCAGACCCTAAAAAAATCACGATGGGGAGTTTTGCAAACAATAATATCGACGTCAGGGCGAATTACCCGGACGATGCTATAACGCGCCCACACGTGTTTGTCATAGCTTAAAAAAAACAGCTATATGTGCAGCATGGCTCAGATATGAAATATAAGTTTGTAATGTCGAGGAGGGTGTTAATCTCCAGGTCTTGCATACATGTAGGCTATCAGTAAAAAGCATTTTGCTGGACCTTTTCGCATTAAGTAGTTTATATGGTTGTTTCAGATAAAAAAAATCTGGTTTAAACTATCGGATACCACCTCTAATTGGAGCCTGTCTTTTTTGTTTCGGAAGCAAAAAAAACGGCTTATCTTAAAACCAGGTGCAAAGTCATTATGTTTATTATGATTTCTGTTGTAAGAATGTAAAATTAAGCTTTTGTTGTTTCTCCTCCAACGCTTTGCCTGGCAGGAGATAGCGTCTTTTTGATCTGCTTTCAGAACAACAGCTGTAGGCCATTGGTTGTTTGTTTATTGGGTTTATCGTCCCATCATAGGTATTCCAGTTATCTGGAGTACGGTGTCCACTTGAAGCAGATATAATACTGCCTTAACTGTGTATAGCATGCCGTGAACACCTGACAAGATACCACACCCAGTCACATGATCCTAATACCAGGCCCACCAGTCGTGGAACTACCCTTATATTTGCTTGAGCGTCACCAGGCTATTCGACTACCATTTTAACGACATTGGTATATCGCGGCCCGGGATCGAACCCGGGGCCTCTCTTCCTGGAGCCGACGTTCAACCGATTATGCTACAAGTTCCGACATAATCCATTGAAAAAAGATATCTAATGCAGAAATATGTCACTGTTTTCATTTTCTGCCAAAAAGATTCTTTAAAAAGTTAATTGCTTATACAAGTTCACTAAACCAACACAGAAGCATAGTCTTGTATACATATTCAATTAAAACTTAATTAGCAATTCCTATACCAATTATAGTTTGTTATTATTTTCAGATGATAAGCTCTTGATGCATGTGGTAAATAAAGAAGCACTACATCATAACAAAGAAAGCATAAACTACTGTCAGTTTTTCTTGTGCAATTTACAACACCATGATAGGTGACGTCAATAATGAATGGTTCCAAAACATTTGGTCAAGTCTGTTTACATGAACTGGCTTAACCAATAAGTCTGACTATAAAGCACGTGGTAAATTGTTGATCTATTCTACACAACAGATTATGTTTTTTATATACTGTTTGTGAGCTCTCGAAGAGGTCGTAAATAGAAACTGTCACAATAACAACGCCGAAAAGAGCTGCGTGCAAATTGCCGATCCTGGCACCAAAATGCTAATTTATAATACAACATATTTGTTTTTACTACATTAAGTAGGTTATTATTTGTTTACATTGGTACTTGCTGCAAAATGTAAAAAATATTGGACTAGTTTTAACGGTCTGCAGTCTTCCCTTGTCTAAGAACAGCGCCGAAAGTTTGCAATACCTCTCCAAACGATTACAAAACGTAACGGAAAAGATGCAGTCTATGTTTACTCTTTACAGATAACACCTAAAGCACCTTTTGAAACGGAATAATAAAGGCAAATTGTGTGCACCTGATATCATAACCAGAATAACCATCAACACATGGCTAATTAGGGGCGGATCCAGAAAATTTTGATGGATGGTGATGGTGGTGGTGGTAGGTGGTGGGGGTGGGCGGTTGAAACAAGAGCCATTCAACTTTGTCGCAGTAAATACTAGATATATATACAAAGAAAGGGACCCTAACTTAGACGTAAGCAGTCAACAGACAAAATTACATTAAAAGCTAAGTATTGTAAAGTGACATGTAAGTGTTTTCACAATATTACTCTTTTACCTGGTTAGTGGTAGGGATGCACCCCCACCCCCCGCCCCACACCCTCGCTGGATACATCTCTGATGTTTAATCCTCACAGACCATACCTAAAGCCCTTTTTTCAAATGGATTTAAGTAAGAAGACAAATCTTGTGTACCTGATATTATGGACAGCATAATAACCAACACATGGTTAATGTTTATTATATGGTTGAGTTTCAAAGGAAAAGTTGTGACAACAACTAACGAGTATTCCTTTAAACCATGTACAAGTTATTATCTTTTAACAGCATTTCTGTTTTAAAATTGTTCAGAAAATACATTTAATATATTAAGATTATACTAATGTTTTTGTTGTTGTTGTTTTATTATCGTAATATGTTTATTGCAAGAATACGGAGTTTCTTTAAAAGACTTCCGGCAGACCAGCTTACAGCGTACATACAATACATGTACTTGTTTTGCTTTGTTTGTTTTCGAGTTACATTTTCATCGCAACAACCAATTATTATTATAGCGACGTCCATTTATTTTTGGTGGCAAAAGACCCTAGCCAAATGTCTGGGTAGAACCACCGACGCATTCGCAGGTCAGCTGGAATGACCTTCCCACATTAAGATCTTCGCTCCGAACGGGACTGAAACCCACGAGGTTGGAAGCTTAGCTGTCAGGGGAGTTACAAATCGACGACTCTGCCACCATTACATACTCATAAAGAGGAGAATGACACATTTCTTGATCATGGAACATCTGTGACCGCATAACATACTTGCATCCGCATGCAAAAAAGGCACATAACGTTTATATGTTGACATAAATATCTGTTGTCTCAACATTTCTACACACGACAAAAATGATACAATAAGACGCAAAAGCATGTTTGTCCCGTCTGCACTCTTGCAAGTTTTTAAACTTCACAATGTGTATATTAGCTTACCTGTAATTAAAGCAGGACAAGTTACTACAAAGCGAATTCATCATTAAGTTATATACATACACTCATTCAGACTTAGTTGTGCCTGCACTAAACATAACTGATGCTGTTTTTGTTACATCGCAGGATACAATTATGGTCATCATTGGCGATGTCTAGCTAATTATTGACGGAGGAAGACCTCAAACTTTATGTCTGTGTAGAACCAACGGCGCACCGCAGGTTAGCTGGAAAACCTCGCCACATGAAAGTTCTAGGTCCCGACCGGTACTCGAACCCACGCGTTGAGGCGCTGAGGAGTCAGCGACTCGAACCACTTGGCCACGGGCGCCCAGCAGAACATATCAAGTAAGAGCTAGAATGCGAGACATTCCATAGAGAGAATGCGCTTTAAACAAGAAGATGTCTGTCTTGGGAACTAAACACTCTCTTACACTGTCGATTAATTACATAAACATAACTGATAAGAAGTAAAGTATTTTTGCTACTTTTTATTTCTTTTTCTCTGCTACATCTGTATTTACAATCTGCACTGCTGACATCGGTATACTCTGATTCTTTTGTTAAACAATACTTCGCCAAACAGCTGCGAATTCCTATAAATGCAAGATACTTTTTTATAATTGCAAGCTACACATTATTGTTGCAAGCTACAGTATTAAAAAACGGAATACTCAGTTCTTTTCTCTGAAAAAGGTCGCAAAGAACAGCTGCGATTTCTTGTTTTTGCCTGCTACACTATCGTCCCCATAAAAAACGCATTCCATAAGCGGCACCGCTCTCTAGAGTGACGCTAATTTAACAGAAGAAATAACAGATCTTTAAGGTATTACAGGGTTTAAATAACCCAAGCCTAAATCCCGGAAATTGTGTTGTTAATGTTCACGCCTGTTATGAAAACAAATAATACAGAAAGAGATGGAACAATTCCAGACAGGTATATGTGTTCATTCTACTTAAACGATAAACAGCGCCATCTGTTAACAGGACGAGATATTACTGACAATTACTGCGTTTAAACTTGATATAGACCCGTAAAGTTGGTATTCGAAAGTTTGCTTATATCAAGTACATGTAACAATATCGAACCATTGCTTTGGGGAATTTATGCATAATCTTAGTATAAACCCACAATTTGGTCTTAATAAATACGATTTTGAACGCTGAATTGTTAGACAGAACCAATGGCGAAAAAAATGATATGAATGTGCTTTTTCTAATTGTGTAAAAAGCTCGATAGTGGTCTCTGCTAAAAATAGATATCGACGTCTGAGCGAATACCCGGATAACGTGATCTCAAAAGTAAGTGGTCACGTGGTTTTCTAAATTTAAAAATAACTATCTCTGTAGCGTGGCTCAGATAGGAATTACCTGTTTGCAATTACGAGTGGTGATTTATGATTGACTGTTCAAACAGATCTAGGACATCAATGATCAGCATTTTGAAGGACCTTCCAGGTAACAGTGACGTATTAAGTTATTTGAGAAAATAAATTTTGGTTCAAATTGTCGGACAACACTTTTACTACTAAATGCACATTTCTTTTAGAGATTTTAACACAAACCATTCACAAATAATTGTTTCTTATTAAAAAAACCCCAAACAAAACATACCTTCTCCTTAGACAGTTTATTTTGATGTATTAATGGACATTATAGATTTTTATTTTTTGTGTATTTTGTTACATCGCTACGACACATTTCTAGTCATATTAGCGACATTCAGCTAAATTTTGTTGGAGAAAGACCCCTGACTTACGAGACCCCAGACGGTAGACTTACGTCTGGGTGAAACCACTGTTGCACCGCAGGATAGCTGGAAAATCTACCCACATGAAACTTCCATCTTCGACTGAAACTCGAACCTACGCGGCGAAGGGCTGAGGAGTTGCTAGTCGGCGACTAACGGCTCTTGGCTCGGCCACGGGCGCAAAAAGTTAGATGTGCAAACTATTATCTATATTATATTTGTGCAATTGGCAAACGATTTCAAGCATTACTCATTTGAAGTTGAATGGTAGCAAATTAACAGCCTACCTAAAGTAATAAATGTTCCAGGTGGAAACAATAATGCAAGAAAGTACGTCTATAAAATTACCAGTTATTGCTGTAATGGATTGAAACCACACAGAAAACGCAACATTTTAACATGAAATATATTGAGGATATATTAATAGAATCTGTATTCTGTATTCTGTAATCAACCACTTTGTTTTGCTCTCCAAGTTTCTGTGCACATTCGAATTATAAACGGAAATCGTCTGAATGTTGTTCCCGATGATTTTAAATCAGCAAGAGTTGTTCCCATATATAAAAAGGGTGATATTACTGATGTTGGAAACTACCGTCCTGTCTCTTTACTAAGTGTTGTCTCTAAAGTTATAGACAGAGTAATCTATGATCAACATGAAGAATATTTGGTCAAACGAAATTTTTTGCATGATTTTCAGTCAGGATTCAGGCATGGGTTTTCCACTGATACTTGCAAAATATATCTCACTGATTTCAAATGGACAAAAGACACCTAGTAAGTATGATTCTTCTTGATCTCCAGAAGGCCTTTGATACAGTTCATCATTCCATTCTTTTAATGAAACTGAAAGCTACAGGTCTCTCTAAACTATCTGTTCAATGGTTTTCATCTTATTTGTCAGATAGATGTCAATTAGTTGAACTTTCAGGTGTTCTGTCTTCCACAGCCAAGGTAACCAGTGGTGTCCCTCAAGGCTCGATTTTAGGCCCTTAGCTTTTTTAATCTATTTCAATGACCTGTCTGCTACTATAAAGAATAAACTAGTACTTTATGCGGACGACTCTGCAATCCTTGTATCTGCCAAAAACAAATACGACATTGAAAATACTTTGTGTCATGACTTGAATATCGTTAGCCAGTGGCTTATATGTAATAAACTGTCTTTGCACCTTGGTAGAACCGAATCCATTTTATTCGGTTCCCAAAGGAGGTTAAGTTCCAAGTCAAGTCTTAATATAAGCTGCAATGGTCAAACAATTGAATCGAAAACTTCAGTTAAGTACCTTGGCGCCATTATTGAACAATGCTTGTCTTTTTATTCTATGGCCAGGAATGTTATTAAGAAATCAAATGCAAGGCTTAACTTCTTATATCGCAAGAGTGAATTTCTTACACATCATACAGAAGTTACAGGTTACCCAAAACAAGCTTATCAGATTTGTTCTGAATTAACACCCTAGGTCTCATTTAGGCAAAGAGCATTTTGTCAAAATTAACAGGTTACCAGGTAATGATAGAGTTAACCAAATTATTGTTTGTCATGTTTTTAAGATTCATTCAAACACTGCTCCCGCATATATAAGTGAACATTTTGTCAGTGATATTCATAATTATCCTACTAGGTTCAGGGTAAAACTTAATACTAACCTTGATAGAAGTATTTTAACAGACAGCAAGAGGTATACTGTTCCAATTGTCAAAGGATTTGGCATTAAATTATTTGCCTACAGCGGGTGTACCTTACGGAACAGTATGCCTCAATATATCAGGGATTCCAGAACACCATCTTCTTTTAAATCTAGGGCCAAGGAACATTTTTTTTTAAAAATCTAACTTTTAAAAATTGAAGTTATCTTACAGTATTGCTATATAAGTGTGTAAATTATATCATGTATTGATAGTTTAGTCTTCATAAATACTTCATAGCTATTTCAGTTTAATTTCCTTTATGTAAATCATAACTATTTAATTTATTTTTATATTAGTTTTCTTAAGTCAATGTCTGATCCTGTCATAATTTGTTCTTATCAACTATTTTTTTATAATAAACTTACATAATCTGTTCACTAGTGTGGTTAGTTCTTAACAATTTTAAAACATTGACTATTTGTGATCCTTTTTATTTTAATCTCCCTATGTCATACAACACTATATCTCAAGAACCGCAACTGAAATAAGAGTTAATTACGACTCTTTTTGTGATATCCTTGACTTTTAATGTTAAGTGACATGGCTATATTAATTCATACTTTGTTATATTGTTTTGTATTTTTTATGCCATGTTATTACACATTTTATGTTGAAATCAATCGATGCATCGATCGATCCATCGATCCATCGATCGATCCATCGATCGATCCATCCATCGATCGATCGATCGATCGATCCATCCATCTATCGATCCATTCATCGATCGATCCACCCATCCCATCCATCGATCGATCCATCCATCCATCCATCCGCCCGCCCGCCCTCCCGCCCACCCACCCATCCATCCTCTCACCACCCTCATCTCTCTCCTCACCCACCCCTCTCTCTTTCTCTCCCATCCCATCTCTCTCTCCTGCTTCCTCTCTTTTATATTACCTCATGCTGTATCAATGTTACATAGAAAACAGGGATGTTATGTTCTGTTTGGTTACCGTGCATTATTTTAACACGGGAGGAGAATGATTTATGTAAGTTGTTACGTAATGCCTTACTATACCGACAATAGCTTCATAAGAAAACACGACGAGTCCTATGATAGCAGTAAGCATATATTAAAAATTTAAAAACACAGGACTAGTATTTACATGCCTAGTCCGCTGTAAAAGATATAAAAAACTGACTTGAAATAATACAAAATAGTGCAAACCCTAACAGATACGCACTTGGGAACGGCCAGTCAGGCAAATAGACTGGCCGTTTGCTTGAAAGGGCTTTTCAGAGCTTTGATCTCTCACGTCCTGAGGGCTATTCTCAAATACAAGCAGTGAAAGGAAAACAGATCCTTTTGAAACAAATCTGTTTATGTGATAACGTATTCTTAGACTTAAGTTATGACGTCATTAAAAAAGGGAGTGTCGTTATTTAAAAAAAAATCTCCACATTGTAATTGGGTTAGGAGATGCATCTTTCTTCGTTATAAATACAGAGAACTCACGACTTGTAAAAGAAATTCAATTAAATGAAAGACGAAATGACTATAAAAGAAGTCTCAAACAGAATACATGCTATCCAGTAACAGGCTGAAAAAAATAACTAAAATGGCTCCAGAAAACCGCGTATTACCTTGTTGCTAACCTTATATTTCTTTCAATATGATGAGAATGCTGTCACGTAAATAGGTTGCTGCATGGCTTCAGTGACCATCTCAAGAAAATATGAAAGCATACGACAATCACGCACGCACGCCGGTACGCACGCACGAACGCACACACACACATAGGCCTACACAATTTGAAAAGGTACATCGACTAAGGCGTTCACGTGCCAGCCAGTTGTAAAAGTTACAATAAAACGAAAAGAAATGACATAATATGGCACGTTATAGTCTCAAAAACACTTCCCTGTAGATAGCCAGCATATTACTAATTACGGTTTGTTTGCATTTCAAACATATTTTATCAATTTTTAGGCGGTGTCGCTTGCTGTATACAAATTCCATATTGAATCATATACCATATTGTTTAAACGCCTCCGGGACGTAACATTTTTTCCTCCAAAAAAAGATGCAAATGTTAAAGCAATACACAATCCAGCATTAATTCCATACAGTATTGGTATGTATAATACATAAAACTATCATTAGAAGTCGCCCTACATTTGTAGCCAATCAGAAGCTATGAAAATTCAAATTGCTCAAAGTTTATATCAAAAGAACTAATTTCTATTTGTTATTTTACAATGAACAAAATAGATCGATCTATTTTACTAAATAGTTTTGTTTTCATCTGCACATGTGCAACAAACCATGCATTCTGGCTTGACTCCTCCCCTTGTGAGGACAAGTTTGAACACGTCAAGACGATTGACAGTTTGATTGACAGTTTTATGAGGCGTATTACATGTCATTTTGGTAGAACAGGTAGAGGGAGCGGTGACTTCTAAGTCGGATAGAATCTATAAGGACGTTTCCATAGAAAATAGAAGCCTGCATTCGCTGTGCTCATTTCCGCTTCTATTTTCGTCTTAATGGACTCTATCATATACGTTGATCTTTTATTCATTAAGAAACTTAAGTTATTTTTCCTAACTAAAACTTAGGGATGCGTTTCATCATAAGTCTTAAGATCAATTGAAAAACGTTCCCTAATTTCAGTCTAATGATCACTCCTGAGTGCGTTTCAACAAACTGTATTAAGTGCGAATCGAACAATCACTCTTAAGATTCAAGAGCGATTTTGCTCTGAGAGCGATTTCTAAAATATTAATAAAACGCTTCCTAAGAAGGAAAACGAGAAAAGTAAACGATCTTAAGATTTAAAATGAAACGCACACCTATAGAAGTGTTCTTATATTTGGAAAAATCTTAAGAAATTCTTTAAAATTTACTCGTTGTATGAATGAAACTTAAGTAAATTTCTTATGTCTAAGAAAATAGTTACAAATGTAAGAAAATATCCTAATTAAAGGATGGGATTTGCCGGAATTTTGCCGATACGGTGCATCGACATTTCTATCATTATAGCACAGGGCCACTTATGAGGGAGCGAGGGACTGGTGTTAACAAAGGTACAAGTATAATCGTGAGATGTCTTGGCTCTTACAATTATTTATATGTTTATTTATAGAAAAAAAAAGATAAAGATGTATAAATAATGATAAATATGTGTTAAAGACTCACCAATACCGCACTTCCTAAAGTCTTGCCCATAAGCTGAAACGTCGGAAACTGGAACATTGCGTTTTTCTCAATGCTGTAGCGGTTTGGTAGACGTGGGCCGGAGAGATGAGGGTTCTTCTATACATAAGACATCTCTATTTTCCCTTTCCTTTATTAACTCAAATGGATGGATGGAGTCTACAATGCATATGTAATGTAATATATTCAATATCCATTATAAACCAACAAAATCTAAGTATATAGTAAGATTTCGATGCATTGCTTTTCAAATTAAACAAATACGTGATTATATGAATACCTATACCAGTATTTTAGTAACTGCCACACCATAAAACATAATATGCTACTTATCACACACAACATATACAAATAATATATTTTACAAATAATTCCCTTTTATATAAATGGTGCCATACTTCCCACTGTTGAAACAAATCTTTATATGACCCTTCTTTGACACAATATATATTATTTTGTGCACACAATACACTTCAACTCAGAAAACAGAATGTCCCTAATGTTCAGTTAATACATGGTCTAGCATTATAATATACAGGTGTCCTTTTAATATATTTATCGTCAAAATTCATCGAATAAGACATTTTTCTGTTTTTCACCGAAGACAATATTTATATATTGTTTACAAATAAAATTATCAACAAAACAAATTACAGTACAGGGCCTTCCACAGAAATTTTTAAGGCATCCTGGCACCCTATGCGCGACATGCAAATTCGCGCAAAATTTACATGGTTGATATGTTGCATCTTACAAATGTATTAATACATATTTAGCACATAGCAATATAGTATTCTAAGTTTTTATTGTATTATTAGAATGCAGCACATTTTTAAAGCACACTTCACAAAACTAACAGAGACAGTCAATAAAACAGGCCACAATTGCTGCAAAATATCTAACATTAGTCCACATAGACAGGTCTAGATTGCAGACCTTCTGCTTTTGCCATCATGCCACACTTCAACACATGTGGAGAAGTCAAATTTCTCAATAGCAGGCTCATTTATAGAAATTGACAGAAGACTGTTGAGCACTTTGTTGCTTAGGCTGTTTCTATGTTCTGTCTTGATCCGCTTCAGTGTAGAGAAGCCTCTCTCGCAGTCTGCAGTTGATGTGGGCAATAGCAGCCCAACACATGAGATTTTGTAGAGGTTGGGGTGGGAATCTTTAAGACCAGCAATGAACTCCATGATCTGGTCTGGTTTTGCCCTCTGGAGTTCCTTACTGGCATTTATAGATGCCTTCACTTGCCTCCACTCATCCACTGCCATTTCACCTGGAAGGCCTAGGTGATGTGCAAGATCCTTAATTTCTTTGTTTCCATGATCATCAATCTCTTACAGCTAGGGCTAGTCGATGGGCAACACAGTGGTTTGACAGAAGGTTTGGTACCAGCTCCTTAAGTTTTGCAACTACACCATTTCTTTTCCCAACCATAACTGAGGCACCGTCCGACACATCTTCTGCACGAGAAGTTTGTGTTCTGCAAGGAATTGTGTCAGGGCATGTCAGGTTTCGGCTGTACCATCAGAAAGTGGTATAATCTTCACAAGGTTTGTCATGCTGCTGTTGTCCTTAATGTACCTGAAGTATATTATTATTTCCTTCACCACTTGAATGTCAGTGGCTTCATCAACCATAACAGCATAAAAGGGCGAGTCTCTTATACTTTGGAGGATTGGGTCTTGAACTTGCTGCCCAATTGCTAGCATGGCCTCTTGAAAAAAGCGTTGTGGTGTTTCTTTATCATTATATCTCTTGTCTAAGTGAGCAATTGTGGTTACACCCTGTAGTTCACAGAAATCCATTAAAGGCTTGTAGTTGGTTGTATGTGGGATCTCCATTTTAGCTAACCAATACAAGGAACGAAAGGCAGCTATCCTGAGTAACTGGTAGCGCAGTCGGTAGCGCGTCGTCTCAAGGTTCGGGATGCCGCTGGTTCGAATCGCAAATATAAGGATGACTATACGACTGGTTGGCCCGGTGTCAGGATAATGGAACAGGGTGCGGCATGCTATACACAGTAACGGCAACCGTCACCTGATAAATGAAATACTGTTGTTTGATAAACCCATTAAACAAACAAACAAACTCACAAACAATTTAAGTGCAAACGCTAAGTAAATTACAACTTACTCAAAAGGCTAGGGTGTTTGTTTTGCGTGGTCTTCTTGTGTGGTTGTGAACTGCCAACTGGACACACTGGTCTCAATGACACAGTGGTCAGTCATGTTACGCCTGATCGATTACACCACCCCCGTGCAGTGTAAAGTGAGAGTTTGTGTGTTTGTGTCTAGAAAAGCCAGAACACTGATCAATCCGAACTCCTCGGGTAATTCCGTCAATCGGGACAATCATCACTCGGATGTATCTGGTGCGATGATACTTACAGAAAGCACGATCGTTTTGTTCGCCGGAAGTCGAAAGAATATGCCTACAATGTAGTTCGCACAAAACATAAACAATGGCGTCGTTTGACAGCTGTTTTGTTTGCTGCCTTTGTAAATTAAACTTGGATGATTTAAATTTGAAGCAGCCACAAATTGAAGTTTAACTGGCATCGTACTATAGTGAACTGCCGAACTGTCATCTTTGTTTTGACCTTCTTTCACAAAATAAGTCCCAATTAGGGAAATGGTCGAGGTGATCCGACTACCTACATACATCCGAGAGATGATTCGTGAATTATCCGATGTGTTCCGATTGATAACTGATGTGTAACAGACGCCGCCATTAAGGGTGGTATCCGACAGATTGGATCAAAATAGTTTTCCTAAAATATCCAAATAAGTCATTTTTACCTAAAAAGATATTGCAAAATGCTGCTCACGGATGCTCTAGATCAGTGTGAACAGTAAAACATGAACATGTATTTCCTATCTGAGCCACGCTGCAGAGATAGCAATTTTTAATTAGGAAAACCACGTGACAACTCAGTTTGTGAGATTCCGTTATATCGTCATCCGGGTTATTCGCTCTGACGTCGGTATCTTTTTTTAACAGAGGTCACTATCGTGCATATTTATAAGTTCAGAATGATTGAATTTTAAGAGAATTTTTATCGCGATTTGTACTTTCTAACATTTTTGGCCATGTTCCAAATCGTCTTTAATTATACTTAAGTATGAGTTTAAGCAGAAATTATGCCCTAATTCTCCAAAGCAGTGGTAAGGTTTTGTTACATGAATTTGATATACGCCCACTGTCGGATACTAACTTTAAGGAAGGTATCCACAAGTTTACCTGTATCTAATATATGAACATGTAACAACACCTAAGCCCTGTTCTGTAAAAGATTTTGCATATCTGTAGCATAAACGTATAATTTAAACGGTACTTTAATTGTTTGACAGTACAAATCGTAAAACATGTCGCCATAATTGTCCACCATTTCCAAATCTATAAATAAACACGATGGGGTTTTCAGCTTAAAAAGATATCTACGTCAGAGCTGATTACCCGGATGACCATTAAAGTAGTCTGCAATGTAAGTGGATCATGTGATGTTCTTATTTAAAAACTATATGACTGTGCAGCTTGGCCAGGATAGGAAGTACATTTTTGTAATGACAGGTAGGTCGTTATGCTTTACTGTTCAAGTGCATGCAGGGCACCAAAAAACAACATTTCGCGTGATATTTTCAGGTAACAATAATTTATTTGGTTGCAGGAGGGGAAAATGGTCCAAACTTTCGAATACCACCTTAAAGAAAGTGGAAAAACCTGTTCGTAGTAATCGAAGGGAACACAAAATTGTCATGTGTAGTTGCCGTAAAATCACAGAGCATAAACCAACAGCAACATAAAATATAAATTTAAAAACAACAGACAAATGAAACTAACGAAGTATAAAACTTTTCAATGTTTACTTCTCCATCAAGTACAGTAAAATTGCCATATAATGTTTGGAGTAGGTTAAATATAATTACTCTAGCGTTTTGTGGACAGTGTTGACATTTTAGGGATGGGATGGGATTAGCCGGCATTTTTGCCAATACTGTGCAGCGACATTTCGTCATTTTAGCACAGGGGCACTTATGAGGTGCCCAGGGACTGAAAAGGGGATTGAAAAATGTCTCTTTTCCAGATAACTAGAAACTATAACGGCCATTACATTTTTGTGTTTAATTTCAAATCTGGTTGCATAAATTGTATTACTATTTCTATATTAACTGCAAAAACGTTAATGAAAAAAGTACATTTCTTTGTGATGCGTGTCATGAATTAGTCCTTAGTACTTTTTCTAGCAAAAATGTCAAAATTTTCAAGTTTGACATTTTTGACAAAAATAAATATTTAATAAAAACACATGGCAATATGAAATACATTTTAATAATAATTTATATTTTTATTAAATATAAAATAAAAATAAACAAATCATTCAATTTTTGCAACCTGATTTGTAATTAAGCCAAAAAAAAATGTGATGGCCGTTATTTTTTTTCCCATTTTTCTGAAAAAGAGCCAGATCTATATGCTTTGGTTACTGATTATCGTCCATGCAAATTTCGATAAAGTATTTCAAGGAAGACGATTTAATCATTACAGACCTTAATTTCTGTTAACTCAAATCTTCGTACTTGCAATGCATACATTTTCGTTTCGAAAGAAATTCGTCTTAATATATTCTGTTGAATACGGTGTGAGTTCTTGGCAGGTGGTGAGCATTGACTTTTAATAAATGATTTTTTGAATGCATAAAAGTTTCATCAAAATCAAATCAAATCCTAATTCATTAAACAGCATCGACAAAATAACGCATGTATCCGCCATTTTTATGACAAAGACGTTGTGAATTGTCCCAAGTATAGTTTGTAAATGGCGAACGTTCGCATCATTTTTTGATTGTATTCCGAAAATGTGAATACGTTTTTGCACATCAGATGTTCTATGCATCAATTCTCTGAGCAAGTTGACCGAATAAAAAAGATAAAGCTATTCAGACAGGATGCAAACCTAGATGTCGTTTTTTGATGTGTCTCTCGTTTCGTTTTCGTTGGTAATTTATCACATTGTCCGTCAATTTTTGTTTTTAGGGAGAGTTACAAGAATTTGTCATTAAAAAAGATGTTTAGCACCTGGCAAAATAAAAGCTCATAATATATAGTTAATCATACATTGTTATTACTATTATTATTTATTATTATAATTATGATTATAATTATTATTATTATCATTATTATTATCCTAATCCTTATAATTCTTCTTCTGGTTTGGAATTGTAGTAGTAGTAGTAGAAGTTTAAGGAGTAGTGGTAACAGTAAAAGTAGTAGAAGCATCAACAGCAACAGTAGTAGCAAAATAATAGGCCACGAGCACTAGTTCAAATATATAATGACTACATATCTTTTGAGAAAGTAAATACACATCTTCCACGATCTCAAACTTATATGTGCTTCCTTTTTAATTAAGACATCAAATTGATTTAAAACTGTTCAGAGATTGGCAACTTTACTTGTGTCAGCCCTCCTCGCTCTAAGCAGATGTATGGGCACCTCATTTTAGACAGTTCTGCAAACAAGAATGAAGGCCGTTTGTAAAGTTTGATCTTCACATTTTGTTTACTAAGAGACAACCTGACATATTCGGTTTCGGTCCTTTTGCCGACTGACCGTTCCAAGGCGGTAACTGATGGTTTTTCTTTTTGTGTGTTATGTCTCGTCTCTGTATTTTGTCACATTAACATTTACCCCGTTTGCCTTTGTCTACAGGTATATTCGATTTAAATATCTGTGGAAAATTTGAAATTTTGACATGTGGACCTTTTCTTATTTACCTATCTGATGTACTGCTATAACAATAAGTGGATATCTTATGTGATTGGATTACATTTTGCCATATTGAAGAATGCAAATGAAGATATTTAGAGTAGGAAACAGAGTGGAAAGAGCACAATGTATACTGTTAATAGTAAAGTCAGTTATTTATAGTAGAAAGAAAAGTATTTATAATACTATTTATAGTATTTATAGCAGAAATATTATTTTGAGAAGAAAACAGAGTATTTATATTACAATCTATAGTATTTAGAGTAGAAACATTATTTAGGGAAGAAAGAAGAGTATTTATTTTAAAATGCATAGCATTGAGTAGAAACAGATGTGTTAGTACAAAATTAATTTGGAGAAAATTAATTTAGAGCAATCAATAGTATTTACAGTAGAGACAAATTATTTAGAGAAGAAAGAAGAGTCTGTATTATCCAGTGCAAGGAAGAAAACTTGTATCTATAATAGCAAGAATAATATTAAGATAAAAAGTATTGAAATAAATATATAACGGATTGTAATTTCCTTTTGAATATAGTAGCTATCACATAACTTATTTATAACAGGTAAATGTTAAGAAAAAAAATACAATGTATTTTCATAAAGCAAACCCTATAGTTGGTTTAATTACATTTAATTATTTCGTTTAAGCTGCAAACACAGTATATTTAGCTACGATACAGTATGTATAACTTTATATGCTTCAATATGCTAACCTTAAATCAATCAATTACTTGTATTAAACTTCCTCCATTTTTCTTTTTCTCATCTGAACACTGTACTGAAAGTTATGGATGTGTCATCTTTTGATAAATGAACAAACAAGAGGGACGATGATTTGGTCTCTGTTGTTATTTACATTGATCGCCCCGTTTATCAATATGCAAACCATGGCTGCTACATGTGTTTTGGTTATGTTTTTTTTATATATATTTAGAACTGGTGTCAATAGAAAACTGCATAAAGTAGATACAACAAATGTATACAAGATACAAGTTTATTCTACGAATCTAGGCATCCGGCCCAATATACAAATATACAAAATGAACACAACTCATGTGCCATGTTAAAGTAAAATTGCTAATCCTTCATAAAATACGGTCCTTAAGAAACGTTAATAAAGTTTAATATACTTGGAGCCAAAGTTACCAAGACTTCATAGACGGTGCATTACAGTAAAGCAAATGTTATCACATGGGGTTTTATATAGCTAATGTCCGAGGTGGTGATAGGATAAATTCAAAACAAAAACACAAAGCTGCTCGTTTTATAAAAAAGAAGACAATTCGACTTATTTAACGAAACATGTATGTGATTTTATCTTGAATATAAAATATATCATTCAGCTGGAAGACTTTGTTGTTTGGACCAAAATCGATGATAAAAAAGAAGAAGATATCTAAACATATAGATTAATACTGTTATTTAAACAATTTAAAGACATGTAAAGACACATTTTCTCTTACATATGTAGACAGTTTAATGGTTCGCGGTGTCTAATAAGTGAAATAAACAATATATTGCGCTTTAAAAATCCATTTAAGTTATTGAACATAATTAAACCTTCTTGCCATAATGACCGGTCGCAATAGCTCAAGTGGTAGAGCATCGGCTTGCGGTCGCGGGTTCGAACCCCGGCCGGGTCAAACTAAAGTCTTTAAAGTTAGTAGTTGTGGCTTTCCTCCTAACGCTCGGGGCTAAGGGGACAGCATTACGTCTGACTCGTCGGTGTCAGTATAATGTACCGGCCGGGTTCAGTCCCTGGGCACCTCATAAGTGCCCCTGTGCTATAATGATAGAAATGTCGCTGCACAGTATCGGCAAAAATGCCGCTAAATCCCATCCCATCGCTAGCCATCATTGTATACATGACTATTTCTCAGTCAATGTGAACTAGAGGCATAAAATTAGAGGTACCTTCCTGGCGAAACAGCTCGGTAGTCGGTGTTCTGTTCCTTTTAAAATTATCTTACATGTGGATTTTAATTCCGCATATTTCAAATATTTAAAGTCCCGCAACTGTCCAGTTGATTGATGGGCTGCAAGTATGTCAATACAAATACAAACAAGAAGAATATTGATGCAAAGCATCGAAGACGACGCAAAAGTATGTGTCGTACCAGTAAGAGAAATATGGCAAAAATAAAAATAAATACAATATAAAATAATAATAAAAATAATAATCGAAATTAAACATATTTGAATATTATTATCTGAGGGCAGTTTTTTGTAACAATCGCGACAGTTTTTGATGTGACATTGGATTTTGAATACATTTTTTAAAATTATTGCTTGATGATGAACCGTATTTCTGATTGCCGCTTAGATCCTATCGGTAAACATCCTGGTCACATGACTCTCCAGTGGCAATCAACAGACGTGATTACAGTAGACTCCGCGCTTCAGGGCGCCGTCAATGAAGCCACGTTCTGATGTTTCTGTTCTTGAAGCTTAAGATAGACATATGCATATTTGATTGAATAAGCATTTAAAAACACATTTCCCTAACTATCATTATTTCTGTCACATTCGATGGAACCATGGAAGTCATGTAAAATTGTACAGCCGCTACTGTTGATTTGCAAAACATGCAACATCTCGCATAAATCTGACGACATTTAAAATGGAGATTCAATTAAGTGAACGATTTGACGGTGGTAGTCATGCATTTAAAAAGCCAGTGCATGTTAGCTGGAAACATGCATGAAATCGTATGTAACTAATGCACTTAAAAGCAAAATTTGAACACTTAAGAAAACTCAAGATTCAGTCTTTTACACTTAATTTAATATTTTATAGCTTAAAGTACTATTTGTTTGTGTGTACTAAAATAGCATAAAACCTGTGAACGTACACAAGCTCGAATTCGGTAAATCGGTGGCATGAAAAAATTGAAAAAGGGGGGCGGGGGGTAATATTCTCCAACTTACAAATGTACAAACTGTAGCTATTGGGAGAAAAGAGTTCACAAACAACGCATTTACGTAAGCCCAAACTACAAACTGATTTCGGGTTTTAACCCGGGCCTCGACATGCCAAAGTCGTAAAACTAGTAGTGGTATAGCTCCCTTGCTGACGCTCAAGCAAATATAAGGCTAGTTCCACAACTGGTTGGCCCGGTGTCATGATAATGTGACTGGGTGTGGTATCATGCCAGGTGTTCACATACAGGTTTCTTACCAGGCTCATGAAATGACGTAAATACATTGTTCATGCCTTACCAAGAATCGTTGCTCATTTTTTTTTAGTCAGATGGAAGACTTTCCCACAATAAGTCCTTCGACCTGAATGGGACTCGAACCCACGCGGTGAGAGCCTAAGCAGGCAGAGGAGTTACTAGCTGGTCTTCCCACGATTTCAAATAATTCAATTACTGTCTCAAAGCTTTAAAGTGCTGTCGTTAACCCCTTTTTTAATCTGAGATTAATGGTGAATCTTCCAAGATACATTCGAACACAACTTAATTAGAACTTAACTCAACTAACTTAACTATCACTCTCGATAATGGTCCATGTGCAAAATGAAGTTTCAGCGAATTTATAACAGTAACTGACGATAAAATAAAGTAACGATCAATAGTAAAACTGACAGCCAACTCTTAAGTCAAATTGAATTTTGTATGTTGTATAAATTCATGCTACAGTATACACTAAACATAACAACATATGTAACAGCATAAGTATAAATATCATGTAAGCGACGCTACTAAACATAACAGCACCAAAAGCGGCATAAGTATAAATATCATGTAAGCGACGCTACTAAACATAACAGCACCAAAAGCGGCATAAGTATAAATATCATGTGAGCGACGCTACAAAACATAACAGCACCGGAAGCGGCATAAGTATAAATATCATGTAAGCGACGCTACTAAACATAACAGCACCAAAAGCGGCATAAGTATAAATATCATGTAAGCGACGCTACAAAACATAACAGCACCGGAAGCGGCATAAGTATAAATATCATGTGAGCGACGCTACAAAACATAACAGCACCGGAAGCGGCATAAGTATAAATATCATGTAAGCGACGCTACTAAACATAACAGCACCAAAAGCGGCATAAGTATAAATATCATGTAAGCGACGCTACAAAACATAACAGCACCGGAAGCGGCATAAGTATAAATATCATGTAAGCGACGCTACTAAACATAACAGCACCGGAAGCGGCATAAGTATAAATATCATGTAAGCGACGCTACAAAACATAACAGCACCGGAAGCGGCATAAGTATAAATATCATGTAAGCGACGCTACTAAACATAACAGCACCAAAAGCGGCATAAGTATAAATATCATGTGAGCGACGCTACAAAACATAACAGCACCGGAAGCGGCATAAGTATAAATATCATGTGAGCGACGCTACAAAACATAACAGCACCGGAAGAGGCATAAGTATAAATATCATGTGAGCGACGCTACTAAACATAACAGCACCGGAAGCGGCATAAGTATAAATATCATGTGAGCGACGCTACTAAACATAACCGCACCGGAAGCGGCATAAGTATAAATAACATGTGAGCGACGCTACTAAACATAACAGCACCGGAAGCGGCATAAGTATAAATATCATGTGAGCGACGCTACTAAACATAACCGCACCGGAAGCGGCATAAGTATAAATATCATGTGAGCGACGCTACTAAACATAACAGCACCGGAAGCGGCATAAGTATAAATATCATGTGAGCGACGCTACTAAACATAACCGCACCGGAAGCGGCATAAGTATAAATATCATGTGAGCGACGCTACTAAACATAACAGCACCGGAAGCGGCATAAGTATAAATATCATGTGAGCGACGCTACTAAACATAACAGCACCGGAAGCGGCATAAGTATAAATAACATGTGAGCGACGCTACTAAACATAACAGCACCGGAAGCGGCATAAGTATAAATATCATGTGAGCGACGCTACTAAACATAACCGCACCGGAAGCGGCATAAGTATAAATATCATGTGAGCGACGCTACTAAACGTAACAGCACCGGAAGCGGCATAAGTATAAATATCATGTGAGCGACGCTACTAAACATAACAGCACCGGAAGCGGCATAAGTATTAATATCATGTGAGCGACGCTAACAAAACTGAACATAACTACCAAAAATAACGAACCTGGTATACAATTGCGTGTTTAGAACATACACGACATAACTATCAAACGCATACACGTAAAATGAAAGTTGAAATCACACACAAGCCAGTCACAATGCACACCTACGCCCCCGACCCCACCCCCTTGTCAATAACTTGTATTATTATTATTTTCTTTTTTTCTTTTGATTAAAACATTTAACAAATTAGTGTGGTTTTTAGGTCTTGATGAAGCCAGTGAATCCATTGTAAATTTACTATGAATAATATTATACTATTAAAAGAAATGACAGGTTAGCATGGTTCAACGAAAAGTCTAATATATATTGCAATTTAAACAAGCATGGGACCCAACCTACGAGTTAACAATTGACAACTTAAAGCATTGTGATGAAATTATATCACAAATAAAAAACCCCAACAACATTGACCGCATTGGAACGTTCCGTCTGCATAGTGTTCAAGTTTACGAAGATTAAATCTCGCACTTCATGAGTCTTTTTTAAGGATTGAATTTGTTTGTTTCATCATGGTATGGAATGCATTTGCTTAATATCTAATTTGCATAAACAGTATAAAACACACAAAAAATTATCAATATGTTATTATTTGACAATTATTCAAGCATTTTTTGTCAACCGTCTTTCAATTCTCCGACGTAGTATGCCTGTAAAGAATGATGCGTGCAACACAAAAATTGTAGTCTGGTCATGAATATTAATGAGGATATAACCAACTGCGTTTCATTGAAAATAAAACCGTCACGTGACCGGCATGAACCAAGAAAAGACGCAGGCTGTAATTATTTCAACGACAATCTGAGTACATGTTATCACCTGCAAATGGAGTAAAGAAGAGTAAAAGATGAACAAAATAAAACAAAATAATATAACAATAAATGGAATAGAAATTCCAAGCATGTATTTAAATATGAATAGACAAAATATATTAATGCATCGACAACTGAACATTTTTAACGAATTCGGAAATCATTATAAATAAAAAAAGTCATTCCGTTACATGTAAATCAATTATTGAACTATATTGAGCACACATCTCTAGTAAGAATATATGACAAAGTACTATGAGCATAGCAACATACTTGTATATCAAAATTTTAATTGGCATAGGACAAAGGTTTTCACATGCAAGTCAAATGTAAAAGTAAGAACAAATCTGTGACGAGTCATTTAACAAAAACGAGCAACCCAACAGTTACCGCCTTGAAACGGTCAGTCGACAGAAGTGACCGACTGGGATGCTTTATTCTGTTTTACAGAGCTCTATCTTCGCACTTTCTGATTGGTTTCTCAAATGCAAGATAAAAATAAAACTGATCTATTTGAATAAAAAATGTCCAAGCATTGACGTTTCTTTACAAGTTATGAAGAATGTTGTGACGTCATTGAAAGATAATTTCCAGAGAGTATTCAGAAGAGAGAGAAGTATTATTTGTATTAGAAGAACTACACCAAATTGTTGACTGTAAACAAATATTTTTTGAATCATGAAAACAGGACCAGAGAGGTGTAAATGGTTGTAGCATCATGCTAATGTGAAAATGGAAGTGAGGAACCAATCTCCAATGTCCATCAAAGGAAATACACGTAACAATCATTATAGGATGAATTGAAATGACAACATAGATTACATGCACGGGGAGATTTTATACGACCGCCACACTGCACAGGTCACGATTTTATAATCATGAAAATGAACATATGACAAAGTCCAACGAGCATTGCAACATATACCAAAATTTGAAAAAAGGCACAGGACAAAGGTATTCACATGCCAGCCAAATTTAAAAATAAGAACGTTTCCATGACATTCAATTCCATCTATGACGTCAAAGACTGTTTGCTTAGAAGAGTTGTTCTATAAATATTCATTAAACTTTTGTTTGTCTGGGTCAGATATAACCTATGACGTATGTAGAATGTAAAAAGCATCAACGCACCAGTAATTAATGATGAAATAGTTTTAACATGCTTAGTTGAGAGTCCCATTTGTATTAAACATTTGGCTTTTTCAAAAGACCACAATTCTACAGTTGTATAAAGTAACACCATACATTGACCTAGAATAATAAATGAATAAAAAAATCCATATATTCCAATGAATATTCAGAAAGAAAATGGTTGCTTCCGAGAAATAACTATTCATTGACTAGAATTTCGTGCAAAATCGATACGACAACAACTGGAAATAATTGCTTGAGATGGTGAAATATTATTGCCATGGAGGTTTGGTGATTCCAGAACTTCCTCTTTGTTTGTCTGTTTGAAATTTTGTCTTTTTTGCAAATACAACTGCAAAACAGCTCCTAACGTTTATGAAATGTCAGGTTTCCTTGCCCATTATTAATTGACCTACCCTGATGAATCTTCTTTTCTACACACAACAACTCCCAACATCATCGACAAAAACCAAAACAAAAACATGGGGTGCTTGAAAATGACAATATGCAATGTCCAATACTTTTCGTTTTAAATGTCTTGTCTGTCAGCAAGTCGTATAGCCCTAAATGGACTTTTTAAAGTGTCTCGAATGACTGTTGTTGACGCATTTACTTTAGATGTACTATACGAATTAAAAAACGTTGTATTTTTTCAACCTGTAACTGACATTTTTCAGTTGTTTCGTTGACTGTAAGTTTACATACCAAAGATCAAATCTGTTTTATTGGTGAATTTATAATTCGGAATCTATCATATTATTATTCACGGGTTTCCTTTAAAATCAATATATATGTGTGTTTTTTTGCATTCATAGTAAAAGAAGGTTGTTCATACTACTGTTAAAAATATAATATACCATCACTGCTTTTAGGAGTTGAAAATGTTGAAGATAATAAATTGATTGTTAAGGTTCAAATTTTCTCCTAAAAATTGTTATATTAAGTGCAAAGCGTGACTTTTTAAAAGCCAATCAACAAGAATACAGACAATGATAAAAACAAGTCGGATATTTCCCATGTCTTGTCTTGAGTGCATTTCCGGTTCTTTATATATGATTCTTATCCTGCTAAGCACAGCATGATCAGGCATATCCATACAGTGTTGATCAAGATTGGGATCGGAACGCGCATCATTTCCTTCTGATTCGGAAGCAATTTACTCTCCTTTCCATTCAGTTGTTAGTAAAAATAGTTTGTGTTATTATAAAATGCATCATTCTCAGGGTTAGAACGTCTCGACTAGATCCAGAAATATACGCCATCAATAACGTTCATTAGGGTCACCCATGGACACTTCCATAACTCTTTTGTATACAGTTTGGTCTGGCATGAATTGATTATCCACAATGATAATCTCTTTTGTTTCGCTTTTCAAACAATCGATAAACATCAAGCTTGTTCATATCAGGCTACTGCTTCCATGTATCCTGCAAAAGACAAAAACACAATCTGGAAAGCACAGAGAATCGGTAAAAATGGCTGCATCGTGACATATTCTCCGGAGAGAAGAAAAGGGCATATTTTGAGACAGAGTCAGCGTCAGGGGTTATTTGCTTGTCTCTTTCTCGAGTATGTTAGCTTTGTTTTCTAGCCCTCGGTGTCATGTCTTGCCTTGATAGTTTCTACTAACTAGTTACCGATCGATTGATATTTAGTGTCCGGGTTTGGCGGAACATGGGGATCTTCAGTGCTATGTCGTGTCAATAATATTGACGGATTGTTATTCAGATATGTACAGTTTATGGACGAGGATTTGACTGAAAAAACAAAGGTACAATGGCGTAATTAACAATGATGAGGGACGACTGCTTAAGCAAGATCTATAACTAGTGTGTGATGTGAAATAATGATTCTTGCGCTTGTGTTTTGCTAGTGAAATGTCTCCATTCTTGGCGTATAGTTACAGTTGCTGTTTGCTTTGGAACTGCGTCAGTCTACATTGCATACTGTGTTTCCTTTCAGCATTTATACAAAGAAGGGAAATGAGTTGGAAAAAGATGGATGCAAAGGGATATATTGTGTTATAGTTATACTTCTGATGTTATTGTCTGTTTATTTATCTTTGGATATTGAAACAAAAACGTTCATATTGACATAACCATGCGCTATGAAGCACAGTATAATGTTGCTTTGGTTGCTCTACGCCATGATGATCTCAGTTGTGACGTCAATATCCCCGCTCTGTGATCCTTCGATGGTTGTAGGTAAGTGCCATAATTTTTAATATCAAATTAACAAGAAATATCGTTTATTTGTTTATTGGGTTTATCGTCCCACCAACAGATTTTCAGTCATCTGGAGACGGTTTCCATTTGAAGCAGATATAGTGCTGCCTTCACTGTGGTATACCATGTCGTGAACACCTGGCATGATACTACACCCAGTCACATTATCCTGACACAGGGCCAACCAGTCGTGGAACTACTCTCATATTTGCTTGAGCGTTAGCAAGGGAGATATACTCATACCATTTTTACGACTTTGGTATGTCGCCGCCCGGGATCGAACCCAGGGCCTCCCATACCTGGAGCCGACACTCTACCATTGTGCTACCAGGTCTGGTAAAGATATATAGATTTAAATCGATAACTATCTCTAAAGATTATATCCTAATTTTACGACAATGAATTACGTAGAAATAAATAAATGGGTTAACCAGCGGGAAGAAAGTTTGCACAATCAAAAGAACTTTTAAGCTGACCTGTGTTGCGCCATTGTTTCAGAAAGTTACCCGAAGCAATCAACTACCGCTACCAAAATTAGCTGGAAGTCGCCATTATGGCCTTAATTGTGTCGATATAATTTGAACTTTATTGTCATGCCTGCAATATCAGTATATTCATGAATGACGTTTCAATTAGGTTCTTTAATTTATACACAAGAGTGGTTTTCATGAGGTATTATATATTATTTCGATAATTGTCTTATAACCTTTGCACATAATCTAATAACATTTTGTTTATGTTATGGAATGATTTGTTTTGTGTTATGAACATTTTCTTTGCCAAAGATTTTGAAAAAAAATATATTTGAGGTTGGACAGTCTTATTTCCACAGATAGCCTTAATTTGTTTACAGATGAATGTATTTATTGTCATCAATAACACTCCTGAAAAGTTCTCTTTCTGGATGAATCTCCACAAGAGGGCGCAGTAGTTGTTAAACGATAATTGATGTTCTCAGTCAGGGAATGACCCATTAAGCTTTGGGCAGCAGAAGCATAACTATATTTTGTAGCTTTATAAGAAGATTTATAATTAAATGATTATTACGTATATTTCAAGTGGTTTGTTAAACCAGTATTTGCAAAATTTTTTTTTAATTTTTTATTTCTGAGATTCAAATATGCAGGTATAGATTTTCATTTCTAAAGTAAATGATAACATAACAGGTTATAACAAATTGTAAACAACATAGCATATTGTAGATATACAAAACATATACATGCACAGCTGTCACACTTTTGATAGTGAATGGAATAATTTGGTAATAGGGCTTAATTTTTTTTATTTACTTACATGATGAAAAATGTACATAATATTCTTTCTATTTAGAAATTTAGTATTTGCAAAGTGATGTTGGTGCTATGTGTATATATTTACATGTACGTTAATGTAAGATTTTGATGGAAAATTTTGGAATTTTGTTTAAAGTAATTAGTGACGATTATGTCAATTAGAATTAGGTATAATGTGTATGCCGAACAGAATTCAACCGGGTGTCTAAGTAAGTGTACCAGATTACCAAAAAAGTTTGATGTTGCTTGTCTTCTATTTGAGAGGAAGAATTAATGAGATAAATTACGGTTCAAACTTGTTGATAACTCTTAAGTGAGTTCGTTTTGTTGTTATTAAACATAATATTTCAATCTGCCTTAATAAGGAATATTATATGACGTTCCTGTTACTTCAAGACTTTGCCTGTATTCATTTGGCCACAACATACAATGTACATGTGATGACATTTCGTCCTTCTTTGCCCAAATTTGTACAACTATTACACTAGACCTGTCCTTCGACAAAAAAGTAAGATTTAAATATAATCAGTATTATACTGTCCGCTTAACACACGAAGTTCATCTAGTATAAAAATATCTGGATAATGTTTGCATGTTTCTCGCTATGATATCAACAGATGGGTTGCCAAGTTGCTAAATAATCGATACATGTACCTAAACTACCTCTTCTATCTTTTTTCTTCATGTTTTTGTTTCATGGCTAGTTTCACTTGGTTTACCACCCAATTTTGATTAATTTCTTGGCCATTACCACGCGGTTCAAATTGATTGAACTTGATTTTGTGACATATGGCATTTTAACATATATTTTAATGAATGAATTAATGAACGAACGAGCGGAGGAACGAATGAATAAATAAATAAATAAATAAATAAATAAATAAATAAATAAATAAATAAATAAATAAATGTCAATCAACCAATCAATCAATCAATCGATCTCAAAACATGCATATCCATATATTATAAAATTAATCATTTGTAAAGAGGTATCTTGCCTAGAAAATATTGATTTTTTAGTTGGTTTTACCTTCAAAAATACTCTATTACATTTATAATTTAGGTAACGTTGTGGATTGTCTTGTATATTTAACTAAACAGGAAGACAAGAATACAATTGAACCGCCACTGTCGTTGTAATAATGTAAGACTTTTTGTCGAATAAGGTAAATGCCAGTAATGGAAAAAACACACACTTTATGTATCAGGGTTATATCTTCAAATTTGAAATAAATACAATCATACATATTCGGAACAGGTCTTTGTTGTGTATATAATTCCCTGAAAATTATAAATTTTTATAATTTCGAACATAAAAAACCCACATCTTTTTACTGGACTCTGGACATTTGGCACAAGCATTTAATTGTAGGAAGAAACTGCTCCTTGTTGAATTTCTATTAATTTAAATGTATTAAAAGCCAGGTAGAAGAAAAGATATATATATACTTATGCCGTTGAACCTTATTCAACACACAATGAATTAGTGGAAAAGACGATTGGTATATTAGATTATTGCGGGAAAGATGTAAATGATAAAAAATGACTAAAGGAACCGACGCGAAAATCTTTAACTTGTTGTATTTATCAATTTTACGCCATAGAGAACGATTACTGGCTTCTTCTAGCTTTTGTATCGATGGAGCCACACCTCCCAGACAATTGCTGGCCATAAATTACTTGTTATTGACGTTAGCTTAGAATAGGTGCGACCTCTGGCAAATAATGCTGTCACACTAGCAAATGTAGTAGCAGGATTGGTAAGAGTGATTTTCTGGCTTTGCAAGGATGTTTTGTTTAGACGAAGGTCCTCTGACAAGATTTCCATCCTGGGTCTTGATTTATGAACAGGACAGTTAACTGGTGAGAACACCATAGCGTGACGTAATGGTCTACAATTCTGGCATTGTTTCTGCTCTTTTTTAAAGAATTTGTTGACTTCCTATGTGTCGATGCTGATTCTGAGGTTATGAACGGATCACATAAAGAAAAGATCCCACGTTTAATAATTATTTGATACTTTATAATATTATAAGAAATAACACGTTTTAACTCTCCATATTTGGGATTCTCATTGCCAGACCTTTTCCTTCCGTCTATATATCTTAAAACATTTTATGACATATAATTTGAATGCTTACATGACTTTATGCATGTTTTTTTTTTCTTCTGCGATATGTTCTTGACAAATCATGGTGGTGCTTCTATGCATAGTTGTTCGATTACTACATTTACTCTCTCTCTCTCTCTCTCTCTCTCTCTCTCTCTCTCTCTCTCTCTCTCTCTCTCTCTCTCTCTCTCTCTCTCTCTCTCTCTCTCTCTCTCTCTCTCTCTCTCAATGTCAATCATTCTGTCGAAGTACTACGATTCGATTTCTGAAAATGATCTGAATTTTAGTGCCTTGCATATGGGGACATAAATGTAAACGGTGATGACACAATTAACATTTCCACTCATAATAAAGATTGCTGTACAATTTAGGTCATTGTATTTGTGGCTTGGGTGATGAACTAACAGTCAGAAATATGTTTTGAACGAAATGTTACTTGTAATATTATACTTGTAATATTATATATTCTTAAGTCATCACTAGGCATTAATAATTAAATATAAAACTGAATCAGATGAATGTTGCTTAAAATATAATAAATATCATTTTATTCATCTTATAATGCACAAACAACTATAGATATTTTGTGTTCAATGTGTTGCTAACAGCAATAGTACGACCTTCTTTTCACATTTTACGTGTAGATAAGAGTGTGTGTTTTATGAAACGAATATAATACAATGTAGTCCTATATAAAAAATCAAAATATCAAAAGATTAAAAAAAATAATCTTTTTCTTGTGCATATAAAAGATAAATATAAAGATACAAGAATCTAGTTGAAAAAAAAATGCATTAGAGAATTAATTACTTATAAAGATACAGGGTAAAGCATCCCTTAAGCCAATTAATGATACTTTTATTTACGTCCATATAAACATTTACTGATAATCACACTTGATATCTTATTTACATAAAATTGTTAATTGTCTAAAAAATGATGACTATACCACAAAGGCACTCAATCACACTTGATGCGACCTTTTGGAAAAATGTAGCTTTCTCAAATCTTTGATATATTTTCCAGAACATCTCGGAAAATCACTAGTTAAGGAATAGCCAACATTTCAGACGACACTAAAGCAGATAACATGCTCATTTATTAGCTTCTTGCTGAATCGTATCATCAAATTTAAATAAAGTGACGTCATCACAACATTAATTCATATGCAATTTAACCATATATAACGTAATAAAGAGCGTTAGTTCTAATATAATCTCGCATTGATTAAAGTATAAAGTATAAAATAATAAATAATCGCAGGGTCTCAACCAAGTAATTCCTCCATATTTAAATTGGAACTTTGGAATGTGTCGTTGTCTATCCAGACGGGACTTCTTAATTCTCAAAAATTGTCAGAAGCGAAACAAGCAATTAAATAACAGTACCAGACTCATTTCTATTTTTGTGCGAACTCGTTTTATCTGTAAAAACTCAGTTACTAACGTTGAACCACGATCCGCAGAGTCGATCATTATTCGTTATCTTTCCAATGATAGACGTGTCTGTTCTACTGATTACTACAGGGCACTTCGGTCAGAATCGGGAAGACCAATATTTGATTCGGTTCCAAAAAGAACCCCCCAACAAATTGTTAAAATCATACTTGCAAAAATTTTCAACATGATAAACAATACACAAGAATGCATTCATCGATACAAAACACAAACTGAATAATGCACTTGACACAAAATTTAAACATGCTTACGTTCACTGTTAAGATATATTATGAAACATAATAACTGATATATACACAATATGTGATTAGGTATAATGTGATTCAATTTGGCCAGCAGATCATATTAGAATGTCAATACAAACAAAAACAGACAATATTTTGGAAGAATAATCGGGGAGTAAACGAGGCTGCATAAATCATAAAGGTAAGTTGTTTTCGTCTATTTCTTTCGAAATTTTGACTCTTCATCGGCATTTTACATTACTGATATCTTAATCTTTATACTTGCACGTTAGATTAATTATACAATCCCTGACATTTAAATCTGTATAGTTGTGTATCAGATGTAACTATAACAATACTTATATCCTAATCTTTATCATCGTATATCATATTTAACTATAGCTGATATCTAAATCTATTTTAAGTTAGGATGCAACTGCTGTGTACTTCAATTTCTATGTTGACAATGATGCCTACTTGGTATCTAACAAAAAAAACTCTCAAATTAACAATAAATACAAACCTTAAAACTAAGCATGTTTTGATTGTTTAAACAGTCTAAAAGAATGAAGGACTGTGAACACAATTATTTTGTATGTTTATATCGTATTTGTATATGCATAAATACATGTAGATGTTCGTGTTTTAGGGTGTTGTTCCCTGATTCGTATGAAAAACGTAAATGCCATGCATGCATTATGATTTTATTTATATACTTTAAGTACAGTTCTTATTAAGACAGGCCCGTGGCATAGTAGTAGAGTCACCGATTTTGTACCTCCTCTGACTGCTAAGCCTCCCATCGCGTATGTTCGAGTCCCGTTTCAGGGTATGGACTTAAAGTGGTCTTGCAGCTGACTTGCGGTGCGCCGGTGGCTCACCCAGACATTTGTATGGGGACCTCCTCCACCAAATAGCTGGACGTCACTATAATGAGCATACTTGGTCGATGTGATGTTTCTAAAAAACAAAAACTCTATATATGACCTGCATCGAAGCTTTCAAATCAGAGTTTGTTAGTGTTACCCAAATACAAAATCAGCACAGCGGTGTTAACCCAAGACTGTAGCCATACGAATCAATGAACATTTTGGCTAATTGCCTTGGAGATGTGCACGATTGATGTTGAATATTTATGATATTTGCTGAGGAGTACGTCGCATTGCAATGTATGCATTATTAACATTCCATGCAGCATTTCCTGCTAAATAATGCACATATTTCATAATAACAACCACATTCACATGCTTTTTTTTCTAGTTTTATCGATTTGTGTTCATTTGATTTTATTTGATATTTGTTCGCTCAACTAATAAAACACCGGTAGATTTACACTGTAGGTTTTGTAATATATGTTTACACAGGCCAATGCTTAAAAAGCACTCATATTGTTTTTTAAACTTGTGTGTAGCTTAAATAAATAGTTTAATTTCAATTATGATTTAAATAGAATATACATACATTATATGCACTCAATTTAAAGAAAACGTTGTATTTTACAAATTCAATTTATATCGCATCTTTTATTTAAATAAATGCGAATTTTTCACATCCTATGCGGGCAGTTCTATGCCCTTTTTCACCCACCATTCTTATGTCTAAGTCATGACTTAAGCCCAAACCACAATTTCCATACCATCAAAACTAAGCCTTTTTATAAAGTTTCAATGTGGGATTAAGGTAATGCAAAATACAGACATGTAGTTTAATACACAATGAAGATATTATGAATTGAAATCCAAGACTTGAACAGGTCTAATTTATGCAAAGTTGGTGAATACTGCCCTAGACACAATTATTGTTGCTTTATCCTGATTTGCATAAACAACGTTTATCACTACATAAATATGTATTTTATCTCTGAAGTATGCATATCAAATGTTATATTTCTCTTTCAGGGTCAACTTTGAACGAAGACCAAGAGCGGCTGTACGATTATCTTTTCACAGAATACAATCCGCTTATCCGCCCAGTTGAAAATATCACTGATACTATAAACATTGAATTCAACTTGGCACTTAGCCAAGTTATTACAGTGGTAAGTGACGAAATTTTATGACGTAACAAAAGTTTTGAAAATGTTCAAGGGATTATGTTTTTTTTTGCATTTTCTCTTCGACTTTCAGGGCCAATTGATCAGCAGCGTTGGTATGAATGCTTAGTGGAAGATTTGTTTGAATCCTCAAAGTACAGTCCCCTTGTTCGTCCAGTGGAGAGAATTAATGACACGATAAATATCGAGTTTAGTATTCAGCTCAGTCAAATCATTAGTGTGGTAAGTATTCATCGGCTTCAGAAAAAAACAAATCGATGGGTGGCTGTTGTGCAGGAAACAAATGCATATGTTTATACATCTAAAGATTAAATATAAAAGAAAAATACAGACGCGTAGCTGTCCTCTACTGCAGAATACGCACCTAAAGAACGAGAACATAATACGATAAAAGCTGCAAAAAATTCTTACCCCAGTATGGGTAAGTTGTACTTTTCATTCCGATCAATCAGTATCCCTATTTGTATCAGGAAAAAGTGTGAAAATTTTCTAAATCTATCTATTTAATATATTTTCTGTACTTCCGCTTATTTAGTATAAGATTACGTTTTTGTACTCATATATTTCAAATCAGACCTTCAATGATAATTTCGTCCCTCCGGACGATTACAAATTGGGTTGTGTCTGGTGGAGTTGTATATACAGACTCGCATTTTTTGTTTGTTGTTTACCACTATACGTTTATGGTTCTTTAGAAATACAACGGTTACTGCATTTAATCACAGACGAAACATTTATCTGTGTTGTTAGGACTAGTAGCTGCCATTTTCAGCAATCATCATGTCACATCCGTACACATCATGTCGTGCCTAGCTACGACCCCCCAAATATATAACTGTTAATTCGTATTCAGTGCAATCTGATTAAAATCATATTCTGAAAAACTGCTCCTTACATTTTGCAAGATCTGACTTAAGTGAGATTGTATTCAGTGATATCAAAGTGAATTAGGCTAAATAACAATGCGATTGTGTAATGTCTTGAAACGCAGTTCTTTAAGTGTCTTAATTAAGAAACACACATTATGTGGATGTAGTATTCAAAAGGAAATTCATATTTGTTCACAATTAAGTGTAACGACCGCTGAGGTAGAAGTATAAGCACTTCAAACCAGCCTCGCTTCTGGGTTAACTCTTTAGCGACGCGGTTTAAGCGGCTTCCAAAGTTGTGTGGTTAAGCAACGGTTACCGTGGCTGGTGTATGGATGAGTGACCTTTGGGGAGCGCAGGCCTGCGTTACGTAAGTCAATGTGGTTTAACAATTAAAACGTAAAGCAGCGGGTTTAAAGGGTTAAGACAGCGAAACAAGATAACCTCAATCATCAAAGTATATTGAGTTCACTTGGTTTATTGTTGCTGCAAAGTACAGATAAATCTAATTTGCCTCGGTATTTTCGTTATCATTGCATTAATAGCGTAAAATGCATAAAATTATGATGTGGCGATGTTTATTATCTATATAGAAACGCTGATAAGGAGATTGTGGAGTCCCGGGGTGCGTTGCATCACAGCAGAAATTTCTTAATTAACTAATGAGAATATGTATCGCAATCCATCGAAAATGCTCCATGCTCTGTAAAATGGCTTGGCGTTTATGTTTTGGGGAAATATATGGAAAGTGTTAAAATAAATGGATTAATATTAAGCGAACTTTTTTATATATATAAAAATGCTTGGTTCATTTTATCAAAACCAAACCTATAAAACCTTGTGTGGGGTATTAAAAAATAAAACACACAGGTATATTGTTCATTCTATGGTACCAATAATTGAAATGTCTTATATAGAACTACATTCTGTCTACTGTTTACACGGGACCCAATTAGAATCATGCTGCGTATTGTCAACACTACACTTTAGTGACGGTACTGTCTTTAGTTATACCCAACAGAACTGTGTAAAGAGCTCGCATTCAATCGAATCCATTTTGATCAATTCATGACTTAAGACTTCCACATAGCTTTATAACTAAAATGGAAATATGTATAGTGCCCGCGAGATAATTTGAGAGTTCCATTGGATTTTTCAAAAACAGGAAGCGCATGCATATTATCGCGATGAGGTGTCATATTATAAGTAACTTGAAGTCGCATTGAAGTTAATTGCTTTGTAAGATAAGACAGTGCAAGGACCCATCGATTCCATGGTAATTAGCACATTTTTCAAATGACAAACTAGTTTAAAAATATAATAATGATTGTAAGTTATCGAAGGAAATCCTTGGCAACTTCCAGCATTTAGTTGAATTCTACTGACATAGACCCGTACTCACCAACCATGTCATGGCTTAAGCCCAAGTCACAAGTTTTATATAAAAAAAGCTTATTTATAAAGTTCCAATCTGACTTTAAGCTCAAAGTAGCAAAGTTGAAGTGTCATGCAGAAATACAAACATGTAGCTAAATACATAATGAAGATATCGTGGATTGAAATCCATGACCAATTCCTTCTTAAGAATAATTGGCGGAAACTGGCTATAGAATATGTCAAGAAAATGTGCTGTAGATAATATACAGGGGTCTTTTGTTTGTCATAAATTTTAAATCTTTAACCTGTTTTGTTGGTGATATCCATTGAGAAAACAACTTTATCAGGACAGGGGGCTTTTTCAACGGACCAAAACCGTCGCTTTCCTTTCCAACCAATAAAATGAGTTTTTTCTAGATTATTTTACCTGCTTCCACCTGTTCGGTGTGTATTTAGGCAGACCTGTTCTTGTTTTGTTTACAATGGTCAAATGATCAAGTTTTACCTTCATGTATTGTACCATGATCAGTACAAGAACGTGAATGATGATGTTGTTGTAGGTAGAAGGTAAAAGAAGTTTACAATGTTCTTCAATATCCGCTTTCTACAACAAGTGTCTCTGTGGTATCTAACGGAAGTTAATACGGCAGTTCAATTTCAGTTATACTTAAGTTGAATAAGATAAACCGATCCGTCTAGCGTAGAAGATTTATCGGCGAAATACACTTGCAATCTTTGTTAATCTCGAACCACAATCTCTTACAAGACAAGAAATTTATTACCATTAAGTTAAATTTTTTCACTATAGTCTGGGTAAATCGTTATTGCTTTTCGACGATTTTCTTATTCGACATTTCCGTTAAATGAAGGATTGTCTTGAAGAAGTGGCAGTTTCAGTATAGTTGTTTTATTCGACACAAAAAGCATTGAATAATAAACGGGCATTTTGTTACATTTTGAACGTAGGCTTGCTGCATTTGGGTATTTGGTACTTAGGGACCAATTTCTTTTAAACGTGTCCAGTTGAATAAAGTTTAATAAACATGTAACACCACGCCATACCATAACCATCAGCAAATTTTAACGTAGATATAAACACAACAATCAAACAGTATTTTAATTCATACATATTACATAAATGCTAATAAAATGATTGAATAATACGTTTTTTACAAAGATCTCGGATGCATCCATATTTCTAATATCAACAGCAATAACTGAGTATTATAAGTCGACCTGCTTAAAATTCGTAAAAATTGACACTAGTAAGAATATCGCGCTGTTTACCTTTGTTGTTAAATGTAATATGAATAAAAACAAAACAAACAACAACACTGTTTGGCATACTCTAAGCATGTTTCAATACATACAGGTACAGTAAATGTTTTTAAAGTTTAAAATAGTATCAGTATGGCAGTTTCACCTTTTTAGTGTTTATGTCGTTATATTTCTATGTTAAAGCTAGGGAACGCCCGTGGCGTATTGGTAGTGTCGCCGGCTTTTAACTCCTCTGACTGCTTAGCCTCCCACCGCGTGAGTTCGAGACCCGTCCGAAACGACGTAATTAATGTGGGCCGGTCCTCCAGTTGATCCGCGGATAGCCGTTGGTTGTATCCATGCTGGACGTTGCTTTTATGATCACAATTTGTCGATGCGATGTATTTTATAAAAATAAGCACAGCAAAATAATGTTTCACTGTCTGACATTAAATTAAGGAGAAATGCGAATTGTTATGTTTATTTTCTGTGTCAGGATGAGAAGAACCAAATCATGAAGACGAACGTTTGGTTACAAATGGTGAGTGCTACATCTTTACATGTACATTATCTTGTCAGATTAAAATATGTAAAGGTAAAGAAATAACGTACACTATCCTATGATTTTATAATATATATATATATATATATATGCTAATATTACACTAATTTATGTAATCTTGTTATAGTACATTTATATGATACCAAACTCACACTATCTTATCCTGTTACAATATATTATTACAGTCGTACAATATCTTATTCTGTTACAATATTTGATAATAATCGTACACTATCTTATCCTGTTACAATATATGATTACAATCGTACACTATCTTATCCTGTTACAATAGATGATCACAATCTTACATTATCTTATCCTGTCACACTTATCCTGTTACAATATATGCTCACAATCTTACATTATCTTATCCTGTCACACTTATCCTGTTACAATATATGCTCACAATCTTACATTATCTTATCCTGTCACACTTATCCTGTTACAATATATGATCACAATCTTACATTATCCTATCCTGTCACACTTGTCCTGTTACAATATATGATCACAATCTTACCTTTTTCTTATCTGGTATCAAGTCACGGTAACAAACTTACTCTATGTCTTTTGTAGTAAGGTTTTGATAACTTGTAATTACAAAGGCCATTTATTCTTTGATTTTATTATTTCCGATTGTGTTTGTATATGTTTGTGTTTAACACAAACTCGATCATTTGGTTTGGAGACACCCAAAAGTTACGGCAATACCCCAAGAGAAGCCATTTCACCTTTGTTTTTTGTTATTTATTACAGGGCTGCAATATACATAAATGATATTCTGATGCCTTTTTAGTTGTATTATTAATAAATATTGAAAAGCCATACTAAGTCCCGTGAAACTTATAACTGCAACAAATATCAAAACAAGAATATGACGATAAACTGAAACGTTTTTATTTATTTTTTTATTTTTTTTTTTTTTTTTTTTTTACATTTGCATTTTTTGTATGATATAATATGCATATGCCAAGACTCACTGACGCAATCGGCAGATATAGACTGTCATGCATGAATTCCTAGGTTCGAGTAATAAAAGTAATATTTTGCATATATTACACTATTGACATTTTCAATGATACATGTAAACATATTTATAAAACATCAATTTAAACAAACAAGACGTTTCCTAGTATTATTTTTTACCAAAGAGCATTTACAACTTCTTAGGAAAACGGAAATCAATGTGCCTAACTATGTCTGATGTCAATCGGAACACCTCGGATAATTCACGAATCATCTCTCGGATGTATGTAGGTAGTCGGATCACCTCTGCCATTTCCCTAAATGGGACTTATTTTGTGACAGAAGGTCAAAACAAAGATGGCAGCTCGGATGACAGTTCACTAAAGTACGATGCCAGTTAAACTTCAACTTGTGGCTGCTTCAAATTTAAATCATCCAAGTTTAATTTACAAAGCGCAGCAAAACAAAACAGCTGTCACACGACGCCATTGTTTATGTTTTGTGCGAATCTACAATTTAGGCATATTCTTTCGACTTCCGGCGAACAAAACGATCGTGATTTCTTTAAGTATTATTGCACCAGATATATCCGAGGGAACATTGTCCCGTGGACGGAATTACCCGAGGAGTTCCGATTGATCTGAAGTGTGCTTGTGTACCGAAATGGCGGCACTACCAGCTGGATTATGACATTAAGATGAATAGCTTTTGTCTAACTGAAAATTTTACTTATAGAAATACAAAATGATTTAAAAGTTGCCTATTAACATATCTGGAAAGCCAAGCAGTGGTTAGAAACAATAAATGCCATGTTTATTTGTAGATGATTATAGAACAGACAAATACCAAATGCAGGAATTACAACTGTTATTAAATTTGATAAATATAAACACTATTTATGTAATGTATATCACCCATTATATAAAATAAATACAAATCAAGACAAAACGACGTTTAATCTAGTGGTATATATGTGTACAGTACTGGCGCGACTACCAATTGGTCTGGGACACGAAGAAGTACGGCAATATCCAGGCCCTACGTATCCGTCCAGAGAAGGCATGGACACCGGATATCGTTCTCTTTAACAAGTAAGTACCAGCGACATTCATAGATTTAATAGAAAGAGCTAGGAAATGAGACATCCAATGCGCTGCAGAGCGCATGCGCTTAAAAGAAGATAACTATTCTAGGAACTTAACACTCACTTAAACTGTCGATTCACTTCATACATATATGGTAGGACGAACCGTAAATCTTATGGGAACTAGACAGTCTGCTATTTGGCTTTCTTTCTTGTTTGCTACATCTGTAATGACAGGCTGCATTGTAAACATCGGCGTACTCAATTTCTTTTATTAAACAAGACCTCTCCAAACTGCACCGAATTCCTGTTCATGCCTGCTAACTCTTTTATAATTGCAAGCTACACTTTAAAAAGTGGAATACTCGGTTCTCCCATCCGAAACAACGCAGTTGCGATTTTTAGTTATTCTCTATCGTCACAATATAATGCATCTCAATTAAACGGTTTTAATTTACAAACTGTTCCACGCCCTTAGTTTCAGTTGCTATCTGCTCTCTAGCTCCCTTCAAATAAATAAGTATTTAAGTCACTATAAACTATCAGAAAGTCTAATAATATATACTTTTGAAAAGTGTCCTCATAAAGATAGATAACAAGAAATCTGTCGTCAGTTTCAACCTCTTCAGAGCCGTGAATATCGTTTATATATACATCACATGCTGGAGGTTGCAGTTAAGATTGTCCTCATTCACTTGTGAGCATTTTTAAGGGGTAAATAAATTGCCGCTGTTTGATTGGTTA